>PNEQ01045570.1:0-12171 GCA_003012365.1 Medauroidea extradentata
GAACGAATTGTGACAGCATGATTTATTAATTACTATTATAATTGAATAGTAAATCCATCGAATTATGGTTGGTAGCTAATAAAATACTTTTTGAAAACACTTTAAATTTTTCTCGGGAAATATTATTTCTTGCTCGGGATTCAAGAAAGCCACTTTTCCCGAGAAATTTCCCGAGACTCGGGATCCCGCACAGCCCTACCATTTACCCTTAGAAAGGAACAGCAAAATGGTAATTTAACTATGCCTGCAAAATTAAACCAAAAATAAAATATGAATAACAAATTCCTGTAAACAAACTTATGACTCTCTTATTTGCTAATATTCCTCATACTTTAAAACTTATTTAAACAAACATTGATAGTGTCAAAACAATGCCAGATTTATCCCGTTCCACCATAGCCAGGTCTCTACAAAGCACTGATTTAGCAGTATTTACTTCTACCAATAGTCTCCACCTCCTCATCCAAATTCTTGTCTTCTGATAAATGGTACCTACCTATATGGAATAAATCTCATATTTTATCAACTGTTTTGGTAGTGATTAAAAAGTATGCAACATATTTTTTTCTTAATCAAGGGCACATTAGTGTCATTATAATGAATTTTTATAAATATGTGTGAATTCTTTACTATTTTAAGGTAATATGAAGCCAGTGCATTCAAGATATTTACATGCCACCATGCAAAATACTATATCAATTACTATGATAACAAATCAAAACATATTTAATATAATTTTCATGACCTTAGCATTTCAAAATAGCACATGCTGTATATATTTTTTGAACTTTAGACTGTAATGTGAATGCGATCTGGAAACAGCGCACACAATAAACCCTGTACTGCAATCCAAGCTTGGGACGTTCTGCCAGGTTTGAGATCACCATGTCAAAAAAATACACAAATGTATACTGCATATATGCTAGGGATTAAAACAAAACAAAAAAACTCCAGGTGTGGGAGGGTTGCACCAAAAAATTTTACCATGTGCACCTACAACCCTCAGGAAGGCCTTATATCCAAGTATGGCCGGTTATGTAGGTACTATAATATGTCCCAAACTTGACTGCAGTATAGGGCTTATGGCACGCGCTGTTGCCAGATTGCAGCCACGTTACGAAGTTCAGGAGATGTACTACTTCATAATTTTGGGTACTAGAATACTATATTTTACATTTTTTTGAATTGATATCATTGTAATTGGTATAATGAGATTAAGCTATAAAATATGTATCTAATTACATTTTTACATTTGAAATATGAAACAACTTGCATACTCCACTGAAATTAATTAATTGGATTAGCAGTAATAGGCAATTCACCAACAAATAATGAATTATCACATAGGCTACCAAAAATCATTATAGCTACTCCCGATAAAATATGAGCTTTGTCCATAGGAGTAGTATCTGTCTGAAGAAAAGAATGTGGTTGGGTTAATGTTCATGGTTATGAAATAGATGATGGAAAATCAAACATTGTGTACAAACAGGAAAATCTGGTTGTTTTTATTTCATTATTAACTTTTGCTAAAATTACATTTAAAGTGGGAGTTTTATGAAACGAAAGAGTACAAAACTTTGGCAGCGATGTCAACTTAGGTATGAACCCTCATTTCCACTGCTTTTGCGACATTTTTCACGCTTAAAAGAAAGCAGATATCAAGAACTTGTCTTTCGGTATTGTTTAAATTTGTTTTACTGTGAATATATTGTTCTATCAAGACAAAAACATTAAGTTGAAGCTGATTACATAATTAACCGAATTTTCGTAAATGAACTAATTAGCTGAAACTGAGTAATTTTTGTCTTGAAAAAAAAAATTAAGACAGTAAGAACCTCGCAAACAGTCTGGGTGATGGATTTTTTTTATTTACACTAGTTAAGGATTTTTAATTAATTAATTTCATCCTGCTGACCACAGTTTACTTCATACACAGTATAACAACAATTAACATTACATAAAATTCTCATTAAATTTTTGAAGACCAAAAACTATATTTGTGTGAGTAAATTTCCCCCAGAATAAATGACATAACTTAAGAAAGTCTCAAACAAAGTATTATAGATAATTTTAATGTTTTCTAATTAAAACCATCTTTAAATTTCTAAGAACGGAACATCCTGATGCCCATATTTTGCGTATCATATCTCATGATCTATGTAAACACCCAGAAATTTTATATTATATATTCTATAAAAGTGTATCTTAAAAATTAAAGAACCAATCTATTACCCTTATTATTAGATAGAAATGTACGTAATCTGTTTTAAGTACATTCAATATTAATGCATTTAAACAAACCAAACTAATAATGATAATAATAATACGAAGAAGACGCCTTTGCTTTTCATTTTTGGTTTCAACATTGCCAGTAAAGTAAGTAAGAGCATAAATGGTTCCTTTGGAACAGCTGTTTACTGGTAAAGCTTCCATAGTTGCATTAACAGTATGTATATGAAAAATACTAGAATATGTTCAACAGAATATTTCACTCCCTCCCCAACAGACAACCTGTATTGTGTCTGTTTTAGGATAACCTTTTGTATAAATAAATATTAAAAAAACATATTAACAAAATTTTTGCTCCAAAGTCAGTCACTGGACACAACAAATCACATGGTCGCAAGACACTGGTACACTCGTTGACTAGTTTAAGATACAGGACATAAAAAATCTGCTGACTAAAGGAAATACTGTATGTTATTTACTACCCTACCCTTACGAAACCTCACAGTCAGTAAAGATAACGGAACTTCAAGCACCCGACAGATGTCGGTTTGGCGGGCGAGTGAAATGACCAAATATGCAACACATTTTATGCTATAAACAAGATAAGAGTTAAAGCTATTGCAGTGGTGTTAAATTAAAAATAAATTCAGCTGATTATTAACAACTTTCTCACTTTCAACCGCTATCTAACTTCAAAAATAAAAAAGATTCTCACTGACAACTTTTTTAATGTTTCATTCTGTAATGAAATACACATAAGGTTAAAAAAAGTTTCTATAGATTACACAGAAAAATTTTGGTCTTTTGATTTTTTCGTTGGCGTCTAGATGTATGCAATGATGCACCATAAATATTTCAATACAATTTTGCCATAACTTCTGAAGTTATGATTTGATATACCATGTTTAATGATGCATGAAAACAGTGTAAATACAACGTTTTTGTTTGCAAATTTTTTTAAACCCCTTATAATGGTGCAAATTATGAAACAAATATATCATCCAATGTGCTTTACAATGCTGTACAATACGCAAAAATTTTAAGATTAAAGTTATAATATGAATATTTTAGAGTTTTGGCAACACAGAGCATGCCAAAAAGAGAGTGAAAGCCCATTTCACTCTGTACTGCAATCTAAACGTGAGACACTCTATAGTAGTAGTATTTTGTAGTTTCTGACAACAGTACTTTGATTGCAGGATCGTCACAGACATAATTAATGCACTACAAGGACTGTTCATATTTGTAGTGGTTGTGCTACGGAAGAGAGTGCTGCAAGCACTAGTGCACAGCCGCATATGTGGCTTGCCCTGGCCAAAGAGATGGGCGGCTGGAGTCGACGAGGAATCTGAGACTATGCTTGCTGAAGAGATGCAACTGGGCAGTAATGCAAATAACTGACTGCCACGCGTAAGAATTCTAGCGCTTGACAACTGACAGTTGAACAATTTTTCTATGAGAACTTTTCAATATGTATATGTATACTGGGAAGAGTGATAGTTAAGTGTGACTGTGCGGGAGTCGCGTGCTGCTGTGAAAAATATTGCTGTTTCCATTGAAATGGCAGCATACAGAACTGTGAACACAACCAACAAAAACTAAAATTCTATTGCAAGACAAGCTATATATCCACAACTTCACTGTGTCTGTGACACTTGGTGCAGATATTGTAGTTGTTTTTATTTTAATTCAAGGAAAAAAGTCAAGCATTATGCTAACTCAACTTCCGGTAGAACCCCTAAATTAAGTGATTTCAGTGTGATATTAAATTGACAAATAATTGTGAAATACCTTAATAAGAGATGTTAAAGCTACGTTTGGCAGCTAGCGAACAGAATACTCAATGTGAACTTATAGTACATGTTCTACCACAAAATAACAATGTTTATTTATGACTCACAACAAAAATGTTTTGGAATGTAAAAAACACTTAATACAGACACAAATGTTTGCAAAGTAAATTAATTTCAATATTACTGTAATATGTTTAATGTAGCTTTCACAAAATCTACTATAAGCTTTATTCAAGTCATAACCTCTCAACAACAATTAGTGTCCACAGAGTTTGCAACTGTACATAAACATAAAGTATTACTGATGATAGAAAATATTTCCCACATTGAAAATTAAACATATTAAGTTCTGCTTACTAGCAGACAGCTGTTAATTTTAATTAATATTGATATTACGAGCTTCAAGAGGAAAGTAAAAGTACATCGTAAAGGATATAAATGCACTACTTGGATGTTACTTTTAAAGAAGTTATGATTTATGTCAATAAATGGATTTCATCTAAACGACGTGGCCACCATATGTGGTTCAAAACAATAGTGTAAACAAGTGTGCTTTTTTTTTACCTAAGTAGCATCCTAAGGGTAGTTCTTGCCAATCCGCTGACTTCAGTCCATATCCCACACCCATTATTGTGAATGTCATGCACTCAGCAATATAAACTACATCACTGACTGCCAGTCTGCCCAAGCCACAGGTAGCTGAGATTAATAGTTCAACACTCCAGCATTCATTAGCATCCACTGGAAGTAATACCCCACTCTTCACAGTGGCTGACACACAAATGACCCCGGCACAGAACAATGCAGTCCATGGACCTGAATATAGCTCTCTAACAAGAGACAAGATTCCAAAGACTGATGGAGGTCTCCAGAAGCCTTCGAGGGATTGACAGTTATACAAGACAGAAAGACTATCCAACTCTGGCACATCTAGCACACAACGATACCCTCTCCTCCTCCAATAAAAGCTCACTTTGGGCAGCGAAAATTAATCAGATTAAATAGTACCTATCAGCACTATCTCTAGTGGAACTGGATGTAAAAATGTGACCAAGCCCAGTTCTGCATAGGGACATGACAGTAAATTAAATACATTTTTGTAACTACAGTGACATTTGTTAAGAGAAACCTCAAGGGACCTAAATTTCAGCAGTTGTCATAATGAGGTTCATATTAACTTGATATTAGCAAGAACTGTAGCCAGTTTTTGAAATTTATTTCAGGTTGTTTATATCCACGGTACAAACATTACTTTCACCACAATGACTATTTTTATTGCTTATGAAAGTTAACATTTGATTTCTCATCTCATTCCAAATGGAAAATAAGACACTTTGTAAGAATGAGAGCTTTGACCTAATGAGGTCAGCATTAACAACATTTCACTGTAGTTTCAGCATTGCTTCATTCTTTTTGTGCATGGTTTTCAAACAGCGGTAGCAAAAGGTGTCGAATGATGGACATATTTTTAATAAAGACTTGCTACTGTGTGTAACAACATTAATCCAACCCATAATAAGTAAATACCAGCTAAAAATGAAAACTTTATCACGTAAAACCTATTAAGCCTGCAAAAATTTCCATACTTTCAAAATTTAGTGCAAAGACAATCACTATCAAAAACTCCTCAAATAAATTTTAAAACCGTTACTAGAACTACACCGGTATTAAACATTTTCATCAAAATGTCTGTTCATCAGTTACTCTTTCAGCCTATAGTATAAGCAACGTCAAAGTCTGTGAATAAGTACTGTACGTGACGGCAGTCAAAATTGGTTAGATGTAAATGCAAAAATCCCCTACATTATTTATTTTTTTACCAGTTGGTATATTTCCACTGCATATAAATATACACACTGTATTTCTCCATAGTTTCATTTACATAGGCTCGTACAATATTTATGTCTACATTCCACAGTTCTGTAAAAGGTTGCCTACGATATCTAATCATTAAATACACAAGTGATCTTTAGCAGCGAACATAGATAAAATTATAAATACCTCGAAGTACCTTCTATTCATCTGTACCTCTGTACATCAGCACTACACTAACTCAATGTTCCTTTCTGAATTGTTTGTACATGATTCATAGATAAAATGTCAACAATTTTGTCAAAAAAAATTATGTTGCGAATATTACCTCGACTAACATCTTACATGCCAAGTAGAACTATGAATATTTTCAGTTCCACATTATCTTGAATATATACAACCAGGAAACTACCGTACTATTCAAGCATTAATAAAGACAAATGTCTATACCTTTATATCATTGGACAATTGTATTCTGGGATGGTTTGGTACCACTTTTACTAAATACTACTTAAATACCAGTGTCGACACCATAATATTCTCACAATACTAGAGACCAATTATTTTATAAATACAACGTTCTACTTTAATAGGGCTCTAAAATACTTATGCAGATTGACATTAACTTGACCTATAATAAAGAGTCCACTTCACTTTTTATATTTAACCTGTATGTTACACAGTTTACACATTCCCATGAGAACAATTAATAGCATATGGTTGTGTTACGAATGTTCATAAAATTCCAAATTTTACAACCTCCCTAAACAAAAACAAAACTGCCCAGTTCCCTTTTCAGTACTAAAGCACTAGTTTTTTAGTCACTTTAAATTTTATCGCTTATTTACAATACATACTGTATTTAAAAACACCAATGATAAAATACGTTAAATTAAAATTGGAAGAATAAGTAAACAATACAAAAATCATAAAAAAAGTATTGCCAGGGGAAACATTCCACTCTGCAGCATGAGCTTTGTAGTTGGCACTGATAGAAGCATAGCGCTGTGGCAGACATTTTAATCTGTCTCATGCGCTCACGTAATATGAAACAGCACTCACAACTCTGAGCTGCAACTGATCTAGCAATAATTGCATTATGCAAGTTTTATGTTGTGCTATCTGAATTGCATTCAAAATATGTAATTTTACTTCTGCTTTGAGAATTCGTGAATTGAATCCGTGAGTACAAGGGGTATTAGGTATGACTGAAAATAATTTTGATGCTTTGCTCATTCTCACATCATGGTCAATATAAATACTGTTAAGTATCGATGGTAACAAGATATTGTGGGTATCAAGGTCATATTCTTAATTGTATCAAGATACCTTTTATTCTGAAACTCCTTTATACATATTTAAAACAACAAATTTTTGTTTATAACGTACAATGCACCGAATACAACTGTGAGTCACAAAGTTCGCCAACACTATCTCCCTGTAAAATTATTAAATCTGTGGTGCTGATCACCGATAGGCTGGTTACCATGTAAACTAACAAAGTTTTTAGTCGGAATTGTACAATTTCTTGTCTTGAAAAAAATTAGCTATCACTGCAAAAGCCATTTTAAGCAAAACTGCCAAACAGATTTTTGATATATGCTCTTTTTTAAGCTTAAAAAAATAATTATTGCAAAAACAATATAAACAGGAGATCATGGTCTTAATTAGAAATTTCATTCTTTTTTACACATTCCTGCATTTTACAACAATTTTTCCAGATCCCTTGAGAAATGCAAGAAAGTGGTTCCACTGTACATGGAATTATGTTTGGTAATTCACTGCCTACCATACGTAGAGTGAAGCAACCATCAAGAATGTGTAATTTATATATAAATTCAGCAGTTATTTTCAAAGGTGGAAATAGTGCTTACTTTATCACAAACCACTTATACCAGTATGTATGAATAAAGAATGTACAGTATAAAGTGGTAATGTTTTCGCCTACCCTACTCCAGAGCCCTCAGAATAAACCAGAATTTCTATTTCTGATAAATGAGTTCATTATATATACTCGCTCATGCAGACATAACAACTGGGCTCCGCATTTCCTTTTTAATTATTTAATATTAGCACAGTACTGCTTGGTTCACAAAATCAAACTTATCATAAATTATTTTAGGCTACAGTGACATGTGTATGACACCACGTGAAGGAATAGTATATTTTGTTAAAGGTAAGTTGATATTTCTAAATTTACAATTCAATTTTACACATATTTTCATTGATATACCATTAATTGGGGTGATCAGAAACAAAATTAAAAATAAATTGCTGCTGATTAAAAAAAATTTAATTACTACAAAAGAACTGTGTGTAAACTGTTTTAACTTGCCTACCTAAAAACCAAATTTTCAAAACAGAATTTATACAAAAATGTAGCTTTAAAATTGTACTTATATTCACTCCAGTGTTTCTAATCACACCATTTTACGGTTTTGAGGAAGTAAATGTACTATGAAGTACACAACAATACTGGCAATATATGGGCTGTAAACATGTTCGAGGTACAAAAAAAAAAAACGTGGTTATTTTATTACTGTATTTATGTTATCAACTGTATTTAAATTACTCTGTCTACAGCATTTTTTAACTGAAACTGTTGAGTATCGCAACTTTAATTATTATTCAAAAATTCATAGGAACTGTGCGACTCAAAATTTGAGTGTAGTGAAGGGGGTAAAATGTTCCTATGAAAAAGACAGAAATGTACTAGCAACAACTCTACAAAATAAAATCACATATAACATCAATATTCATGTCTACATTTACACCTAAGACAATAATAAATAAGGGTATCAGTGAGCGGCCTCCTGCCGGGTTTAGAGTATTTTGAGTTTTTCTATTTCCTTTTAGGGGGGTTTCTTCTTCAATTTTGAGTTTTGGGGGGAGTCTTTCGCCCTTCCTTCTTGTGAGTGACTTGTGGTTAGCGTGAAGGGAATTATTTAGGAGTTGGGTTGCCCTGGTTGACGGTGCTGGCTGCCCCCCGCCCGCCCCACTCCTCTCCTCCACTGGCCATGGAGGAGAGCGGCCTGAAGTTGGGGGGGGGGGGAGGGAAGGCTAGTTCCGCCGACCGGTGGTAGGGGCGCGCGGGTGGAGGCGAGTGCTGCTTGCATTGGGGAGAAGCGCATTCTGACGCCTGCGTTCGATGGGAGAGGTACCTGTACTGAAGAGTAGTCACGAAGGGTCTTTGTATCCTGCTGGTCGCCGATGTGCGCAAGACGCAACACGAAACTTAAGTGGGTTCGTCTTGCAATCGTACGTATCTACTTCCTACACTGCCCGAGGTAGTTGGTGAGTAAAATGGACAGGTTGATTTAGCTGGTGCCCTAGCAAACATTTGTCGGGCGCGCGAGTTCGCACCGCGCGGCACCGTTGGAGGGGGATTACGCTCCACGAGGTAGTTGTGCTGGTGTAACAGGAATTCCTGTGACATGGATGGGTTGCCAGGCTTTCTCCGTTACGGGAGACCGACGAAAGTGGTAATCTTCGCATTTGACTATTGAGTTAATGTGCTCGTTGGCAGGGAGATTATGTTAGGAAGAATGGACGAGAGGCCTTTCGTGCGCAGAGGATAAATGGAGACTCAGTAAGAGTATCTGTATTACTATTGTGCTTTGACCTACCTGTAAAAGACGTATTAATAGTACTGGTGCGTCATTGTAATTGTAATCGTAATTGTTGCTTTGGGCATTCAAGCGTGTAATGGTCATTGTCAGTGTTTTGAGTTGATACGCGTAAAACAAGGAACTGACATGTTATGATATCAAGTGTAAAGAGTGTTGTGGCGAGTCATGAATTCGCATTGTAAAGTGGGATAAGGTTGTTCGAATATTGTATCAAGAGTACTTAAAATGTCAATACATGGTTTATTCTAAAATGGGTTTTTCCTTGCTCAGGAACGTAAAGAGTAGATCCGTAATCTCTGATAAGCTATAAACATAGGTCAGTAGATGCAAAGGACAGTAGTCCCATTTAACCTTGTTTTTTATCTTTGTTCGTTGTTGTTCATGTTGGATAGGTTTAGGCCTTGTACGAAGAGTCTGGGTAGTCCGGCTCATCAGAACCAAACTTCAAAGACTTTTCGCAACTCGGCCGTCTGCTTGTTTATGTTGGGCGCCATGTTGTAATTGTGTTTTTACTGCTTACGCATGCCTCATGAAAGCTTGTATTTGTGTAATATTGCAGGGTTGTAATGGCTTTGTGTAGTAATTTTTTTTGTTTGAGTTAGAAGACATATGAAAGATAAATAAAAATAAGCCTTGCTAGACTACATATTGTTTCAGCATTTCATATTTCTGAGTAAAGTTAAGAAGAGATGTTTTTTGTAATTTCTGTTGTATTCAGTAAAATAAGTTGTTTCAGTATTTGTTTGAATATCACGTTTCTTGTGAAAATACATTCGTAAGACCAGCGACTGTTAGGCAGGCTACAATAAAATTAATACTTCAGGTTCTGGTTATGCGCATGTTAGTTACTGTAGTTTATTAAAGATTGTAAGTATTGCCACTTACCCTAAATAAAATTATAACTGCTGCAACTGTACTTTAAACATGCAAAATCTTGATTTAAGAGCATGAAAAAATGCATTACTGAATAAGTAATATTTAAATCAAAACACTATTACAACATGGCAGACAACACTAACCAATCAGCACCCGAGCTTGCTGACAGCAAAGGAGCCGACACGCTAGTTCGTTTCTGATGTCCTTGTTTATTCTGTGCCAAAGAGATGATTTTTTCTCATGTTTGGGAGTTCTCATAGTTTTCATTGCTGTTTGTTGACAACATTAATACACATCATACCTAGACTTTTTTAGATTGAGATTTGGTAATTTTTGTTTAAATTTCTGAATAACTGCTGATGAACCAAGGTATGATTGTAATAAATTTCCACTAGTAAATTAGTATCACATTAGTTGATACTCGTGCGAAAATTCACTCAGAAAATGGACCCATAGACTTACAGTAAATTAAGGTTTCAAGTTCTGATTAAGCTTGATATTGTGTTGAAGAAAGATCACAGATGCCCTCCCAGGATATTGTATTATTTAGAATGCATATGCCTATTCATACAGTATGAATGAATATTTTAACAAACCTATTTCTCATTTTCCTGCAAATACAGGCGCAAATTAAATTTACAAATATTAAAACTTGCAAGTAGTGATATAGTGCTGTATTAGATTTTTTTGTTAAATACAATAATGAAATATGCACATTTATAGATATATTTTTCATAATACTGAATCCATATCCATTAAAATAAATTTTAACCAATTGAAAAACCTAGTGATTTTCACACCACAAATGATTAAACACACGTCATTCAAACTATGGTAAATTTTCGTACCTTGAGATTGGGTGTCATTCAGTATTTGTGCAAAATATCTAATACGAGAACCTTTCTATTATCATCTTATTTCTGGAAACTGTAGAGTAAAGTTCAACTGTATAGAGAACAATCCACATAGAGGCTTGTGAAAAAAATATTTTGGTAAGAAAAGTAGTATTGTTTCATTGTAGAAATAATACTTTATCATGAAAGAGGTCCTCCAACTGCAAGGCTGGAAAAAACCTTACATGAACTTGGTATGTTTTACACTACATAGCCAATTATAATGGTTTATTTCAATTTTGCATCACATAGCCTACTTTCCTCACAGTGGGTGCAAATAAACCCTGAAAGTTAAAATTGTTGACATCATTGTAACATATGGACTGGCAGAGATTCTTTAATTTTATTTGAGCCCTTTTATTCCCTGATTGGATTAATTAATATTTTGTTTGTTATTTTTAATGTACATAATTTAGTTTAGTTATTTTAAAGGCTGAATTAGGGTAAATAGATTTAGATTCATGTTTTGTTTTCTCACTTAAGAGTCAGGATTAACACTACTTCAGTTTATTGTCAATTTTATTTCTCTTAGGGTGGAGCTTATTATTGAAGGTTGTCTATGGAGAGGAATGGAAAAATAATAAGGAATTTATGTTGTTGTTGATTGTTCTTTTTTAAAAAGTTAATAAAAATTTAAGGATCTAGAATTATGAATTGGTACGAGCGACGCAGCGAACTCCAGAAGAATATCGCAAGATAAGTCTAGTCTACTTTCCTTGCCTGAACCAATTTGCTTATATATATATTATTTTAGTATCGTAGTTTTCCTGTAGTAAGCATAGCCTCCTATCAAAATTTTATTCTCACCTGCGTAATCCCTTTGATCGATCTCATGTTTTATCTAATTTCCCCGACTGAGCATAGCCAGGTTTTCAAACAAGTTTTCCATTCCACTGGAGTCTGTTCCACCATACTCAATTTGTAAATTTTGCTATT
>PNEQ01045571.1:0-12171 GCA_003012365.1 Medauroidea extradentata
TCTTTTGTGTTCTTGGTAAAATTATGAAATTGTAACCGGTACGAATTTGTGAGTCTCACACTAGAATATTCACGAATTGAAATAACTTTTATTGAAAATAGTAATATTATCCATTTTTACACTTAACTACGCAAGACAGACTGTAACGCGAAATTTTCAATCTGTGGATTCAGTTGCTTGACGAAAAATATAATATTGGTAGAGAGGATGATATTTCGCGAAAATGTTTTGTGCCAACATACCCTTGAAAACACTGAAGTCAATTACAACACATATGATTTGGTGATGTACGTCTGACACAACGTAGCTGTCTACAGGCCAATAATAGGCATAAAATATTACAACAGCGGGATTCTTATTGGCTTAGTCAAATAGGGCAACAGCTCCACGTAGAAGCGACAGCCAGTCATCTTCTGGTAAGCTGAACGTGCGTTGAAATCCAGCAAACTGTCAAGTTTTCCCGCGATAAATCATCCTCTCTAAATATTGGCTATCAGAATAAAAACTTTATTTACATAGTGCCCGGATTTAATCGTCTTACAAATTTGGTGATTGAGTGTATTGGCATTTGATGTTTGAAAATGCACAGTTACATCTTGCAGTGGCAGACGGACTGCCGCATGGGAAAACTGTGAAGGGAAGCGCGCGCAGTGTGGGTTACCCACGTGGAGGCCGAGCCTGAGAGACGGGACGAGCGACCTGGCTAACTGTTGAGGGCGGGTGATGTCTCCGCTGCGACGTGGCAACATCGCCTTGCCGGCAGCCTGCTCGTGGGCTCTCGGAAGGGAGGGGAAAGGGAAGGCGCTACGCCACTCGCGTGTCTGGTTACCAGGGGAGAGAGAAGAGGACAATACAACCTCCCCGTCTGACTGTCTCTCCACAACTGAATGCCTCTCGCAGTGGTATGGGACTATATACAGGCCAGCGGAGTGGCGGGGAGCATTGCTTCGATGCCCTTCACCATATTTTAACAACATAAAACCCAAATGCAAGAATGACGTATTTCGACGCATGAACCGGCCCCTTAACATTGCCCACTTAACCCTAGTAAGATAAATGTGCAGCTGTTAGGAAATAAATGATTTGTCCGAGATGTAAAAAAATAATCTAAACAAAATCACAACACACTTAGGATGTCATTGTGAGCAGATGGTCCGGTTCCAGGGTCGCTGTTTTCAAATTATTTTGTGGGTCGTCGTGTTATGTTGGTATGTTTTTTGAGCTTGTTTTATTTGGTTGATTTGGGTTTTGGTTATAACTCTTTTTCTTTGGAGCACTTTTAGTTGGATCCTCAGGGAATTGGAACCCCCTGTTACAAATGACGGGTCGAGTCTGTAGGTGAATCGGTTAGTTCATACTGGTGATATACTTGAATAACCCGGGACTCTTGGGCTGCCCCACTTGCCTACTCTACCCCTCTAACGGCAGTGGAGGGGTGGACTTGATTGAGGGGGGGGGGGAGCTCACGAGGTCTCGGCAATAGAAGGGGCGTGAGGGAAGGAGTGACATCGACAATAGAAGGAGCGCCGATGAGCGCTCAGTCTGATGTAGCTTCCCTAGTAAGGCAGTCGCAGTTAAGTGAAAGTGAAGACTGATATATGATTCGGGGCAGGATATTCGAATACTGTGTGGAGAGCATATTTAAGACATTGAACTGGTGCTGTGCCCTCAGTTTGTACTGGGGCCCTTTTTTAAACTGTTTGAACCCTATTGTTTGGTTCTGACGTGTTATTGAATGGGACTTTGTGTTTGGAAGCGTGTGAGGCTGCTTTGCCGCCCGTCAGAGCTATGCTCGGCTCTCTTCGGCTCCCTCCCTTCCCCTTCCCCGTTGCCTAGGCCGGCCGCCTAGCTCTCGAGTTCAGTTGGATCCTGGTCGCCCTTCTGTGCACTGCTTTCCGTTTGCGCTCGTCGGGGCCTCGTCGGGTGCTCTTCGATAATGTTGGTGAGTTAGTTTTTCTTGATCGGGTTCGTTGTAGTTTGTGCTTGGGCCTTTTGCCCTGTCTTTTCTGCTGCGCGTTTTCTCTGTCGTTAGTGAAGATATGTATCGGGAACCGACGGGGCGCAGACGTGTTGCATTCTCTATTTAACTTGTTTGGGCTTTAGTCTTTTGATTGCCCCTTTAGTTTGTGTTTTTCCAATAATCTTAATGGCCCTTCTGGCATACCTTATCTCGAATATGTGTAACTTGTTAAAAAGAAAACGAAATGTACAAGAAGTCTCAATTAAATAAAACCCTGTTGTGTAACTTGAATTTCCGTTTGTATTTATTAAATTCTAGAATTTTGCTTCACTAGGTATTCAAAACCGTTGTTAGGTGTACCTCGATGGTACAAATTCTGCGCGACTCTGCTCGGGTTTGAATCCAGATTGGATGCGCTTGGTTGGTTACGCACTATTTGTCTGTCGTTCTTGTGAAGGCATTCATGTTTGTAATTTGGGGGTTAACGTTTTGAAAGTATGGCTTACAATAACGAAAGTAGTAGTTTTGTACATACTATGGGTTATTTGGAATTACGGGAATATCTGTGTGAATGATAATAGTGAGAATGTGACGGCACTTAGAATTCGTGCTCTGTTGTACGTGAATCGTTTGCGGCAGGTTGAATATGCCTCCCTGGGCGGTCCATCCGTTGAGGGTTCTGTTACAACGACACAAACTATGCTTATTTCGTACGACGACTTGCGTTCTTTGGTCTTGGAACTGCAACGGGAGCTAAATGTTGAGGCGGAGTTCTATCGATCTGCTGTGCCCCCTTTCTGTTGGCCCGTTTAGGCATGAGGATTGAGCAGGAGTCACTCTCGGCAGTGTGTGTCGTATGGGGCTACTGGCGCTGGCACAGTGCCTTTGGCTGGGTTGTCTGCGCTCGGTGTTGCGCGAAAACGTCGGCAACCTGACGAGCAGTTTTCTTTGTTTCCGCCCCGTTTGGCCTCTGAGCTTCAGGTGCTGTGTAGAAATTGCGCCGAGTTGGGGAATCATGCCTTGCGTTGCACTAAGCCTCGTGTTTCTCGGGAGCAGTTGCTTTGTTTTCATTGTGGAAAACCTGGCCATTTTAGAATTTCTTGTCCGGGAAACTAAATGCTGCCTTTAGTGATCGCGCGACGAAAGGGGGGCGTGATACATTATTTTTCGCGCTGTCTGATAGTTTCGTGTCATTGATTTGTCATGGATTGAGACGTGCCGCTTTGGTTGACACCGGGGCTTCGCACTCTTTGTGCGTAAAGATTTTTTGGCAGAATTATTGACCCTGCATCCTCATTTGTCATCATGTGTCGATCGCTCAGCGATCTTGTCAACTTGCGTAGCAAATGGCCACATGTTGAGCTGTGAGTGTACAGTGGATCTGCACGTAAAAATTGATTTGTTCTCTTGGACATATCGACTTTGGGTCATGTCTGATTTGATTGCTGACGTAATTTTCGGGGTTGATTTCCTTACCTATGTTCGCGCAGTCGTGGATGTAGATGCCCATTGCCTGCATTTTAAATTTATTCCTCAGTATTCCTGCCCCTTAATTTCGCGTGTCAGTCTTTCTCCGACCCCGTTAGGGCGTGTTGCCGAAGTTGAAGATGTTCGTTCTCGGGCCCTTCAGGCCATTTTGACGGAATATCAGGATGTCATTACCCCCAAGATTGGGAAGTGTGACGCGCTCCCTTATAGTTTTTCTGTAACCGATGATGTGCCAGTTTGGTTACCTTATTATACTTAGAATCCACATAAGTTGGCTATTATGCGTAATATTGTGGATAAGTTGTTGCAAGAGGACGTGATCTCCCCATCCACCTCTGACTATGCGCCCTCCGCCTTCCTTGTGAAGAAAGGAGGAGGGGCTGGGTACCTTCTTGTCACAGAAATGGGTGCTGTGAATCAGAAAAGTCATTTAGATACCTTTCCTGCACCTACGGTTGACGCTGCGATGCAACATTTAGATAAAGTGAGTGTTTTCTCGATAACTGACCTGAATTCGAGCTTTCACCAATGCCTTTTGCACCCTGATTGCCGCAAATATACCTCCTTTCGTACACAATGAGCACAATATGAGTTTGAGCGTATCCCGACTGGCGCTTGTTTTGGGACGCAAGCCTTGTCCCGTGTATTGGATTTTGTATTGTCTGATGTCAAATTTAAGTTTGTTTATAACTATATCGACGACATCATAGTGTACAGTGATACCTTTGAGGAACACCTTGAACATCTTCGTGAGGTGCTGAGTCATTTGCGCAAGGCTGGTTTAACAGTCAACCCTAGTAAGGTGAAATGGGCTGTCTCCTCTGTGAAATTTCTCGGTTATGTTGTATCGGGAGGAAAATTGATTATGGACCCTAGTCGCGTGAGCCCGATCGTTAACTTTCAGCGCCCTAAGTCGGTCAAAGGTGTGTCCCGTTTCATAGGGTTGTTAGGGTATTACGCACGGATTATTCCGCTTTTTGCAGAACTTGCTGCCCCTTTAAATGCCTTAAAACGTAAAAATTTCCCTTTTGTTTGGGGTGAGGAACAAGAGCGCAGTTTTGTTGCCCTCAAAGCCGCATTGGCTGGTGCTCCGGCGCTTGCTTTGGCCAATTTCGATCATAGGTTTGTGTTCCATGTTGACGCGTCAAAGTGTTGCTTTAGGTGCCGCTCTAGGGCAGTGGTGCGACGGTAAGGTTTCACCGGTGGCCTTTGCCAACCGTACCCTAACCGAGGCGGAACGTCGCTTGAGTGCTTTTGAGAAGGAAGCTTTGGCTTGTGTGTGGGGAATGAGGAAGTGTGAGTCCTTCCTAAGCGCTGCCAAATTCGATCTGTGCACCCACAATCAGGCGGTGTCCTGGATTTTGGGCCATGCCAATGATTTTGGGAAGCTTGGTCGATGGGCGTTTCGCTTATTGAAATTCAAGTTCGTAATTAAACACGTCTCTGGGGCTAGTAATGTGGTGGCGGATGCGCTTTCCCACATGCACTGCCCCGAAGACTATGAGTGTGACCCTGGGGACCTTTCCGTTTGTTGTAGCGCCTTCACCACTAATTCTTCCTTTTATCAACGACTGCAAGATGCCCAAGCCAGCGACGCTGAGTGCTGTGATATTGTGACGCGAGTGGCCCAAGGAGAAGAACTTCCCTACCGAATGATCGACGGCCTGGTGCATTATGTTGGGCGCCATAACAAGTTGAAGAAATTATTTGTTCCATCTGCTTGTAGAGCAGAGTTGTTGAATTACTTGCACGCCTCTCCTTTCGGAGGAAATTCAGGATGTGCTGGGACTTTGTCAAAGTTGAGTTTGCGCTTATTTGGCCCGGTGTTTATCGGGATGTGCGAGATTTTGTCCGTCGTCGTGTGTTGTGTCAACGGGTGAAAGCTCCGAGTAATACTAAAATTGGTTTGTACTCGGTGGAACAAGCGGAGTGTGCTTGGGAAACCATGCACTGCGATGTTTTGGCCCTCTGACTCGGTCCTTGAAGGGAAACATGTATGTGTTAATTTTGATTGACACCTTTTCTAAATTTGTGTTTCTCAACGCGGTGCATAATGTAAAAAGTGCTACTATTGTGCTGTCTTTGACAGAGTGTGTGTGGTCTTCCTTCGGACCTCCCGTTAATCTGGTGACGGACAATGCTCCTTATTTCTGTACATCTGTTTTTAAAGACATGTGTTTCAGATGGACTGATCAGTCACACTCGTGTTCCTGAACCCTGTGTGTCTACCTGATGACGGGAACAAATTCCAGTTCCCGAAACGTCGTAACACTGTCTGTCTGGAAAATTACTGTGTTTTGTTTCGTCTTTTCGTTGTGTCGTTTGTCTTGTCTGTATATGTCTGATATCTGTTGCGTTTTGTCTCATCTACTTGTTGTGTTCTTTTGTTATTTTTCTGTTCGTGTCTGATATCTACTGTGTTTGTTGTTTCGTCTCATTGTTGTGTCACATGTTATTTGGTTTGTTATTTTATTTGTTATTAATTTAATTTATTATCTGTTTGTTCCTTGTTTTTATTTGACCCGATTCCATTTTGGAATTTCATGTTGTGTATGTATCTTGCTGACTAAGCATACTCTGCTTATTTTATGGTTTTCTTCATTTGTTTAGTTTTCTTTGACAGTCATTCAATTTTGCAATGGAGTACGTCCAAAAAACTGAATCTAGTCGTGCAAATTATCAGGTGGGTCAAAGGGTCTTTTGCCGTTCCTTCATTTTGTCGTCCCGAGCAAAGGATGTTTCCAGTAAGTTAATACTTCCTTACTCTTGGCCATTTTTGATAGTTAAGATGTTGGGCCCTAACACTGTTTTACTGCAGGACCCTGTTTTGGGGCGAATATATCGGAAAGTGCATGTGTCTCACTTAAAATTCGCAACTGATGATGATGAGTGTTTTTTTGTTTCAGAGAGGCACCCTTTGTAATCATGAGACCCACCAGGTGAAGACACAGTTGTTTGTTTGTGTTTTCATGTTGTGGTTTGTGTTGGTGTTTTGGGATTTATGTTTGTGTGTGTAGCGCCTGTTAGTGGTGTTTTGTGGTTTCATGTTTTGTGATTGTCTTTCCCATTTGTGTTTGTTTTCCTTTATTGTTCATGCAGGATCATGTAATTGGTTGTGATGACTGACTCGACTATGACACTTACTTCCGTTTGCAAACCAACTTATCTTGCCGGTGTCATTGTTTGCGCACTTAGACCCGTTTCTCTGGTCCTTTGAATTGTGCTGGTGATGTGCCACGATTTGTTACGCTTGTGCGGTACTGTGATTTGGGTAAACCTGTGTCCCAGTGACAATGGTTTATGATGGTTACCCTTATTTTGTATTTAATATGTTTGTGCCATAGAAATGAAATACACTGATATTGTAGTTTTGAAATAAGTTGTGCCATAATAATGAAACACACTGATATTATCGTATTTATTGAAATTGATTGTACTGTGGTATTTTATTTTACATTGTTGATTTTAAGCCTAGTTATGGTTTGGTGTAACGAATAGTCAGTTTATACGCTGTTGATTGTGATGGCATATTGTCAATTATTGATGTTTGACTTAAATTATGTTTGATTAATCTTGCCCGTGCAGGATATAGTGGTGAATTTTGATGGAACTGTATTTGTCTTATGTGGAGTTATGTACTATACTTACATTTTTATATAAAGATGTAACTCCTTGAATGTCTATACACTATTTTTTTATCTTGTGTTTTTAAGGTGTAATTTGTGATTTGTAAGTTGGGGGTTGTTTATTATTGATGTACTAATTTTCCAGCAGGCTTTCGTGTTTTCAGGTTTGTGTTCTTTTTTCTTTTTCTAATTTCTGTTTCTGTTTTTCATGCGCCCC
Source organism: Medauroidea extradentata (assembly GCA_003012365.1). NCBI lineage: Eukaryota > Metazoa > Arthropoda > Insecta > Phasmatodea > Phasmatidae > Medauroidea > Medauroidea extradentata. The sequence goes on from PNEQ01045571.1 coordinate 7,292, forward strand.
TGATGCGCTGGCTCGAGAGCTACCCTTTACTCTTCACCTGCTTTCCTGGTTGGAGCCCAGCGCCCTTCTTCTGGCGGCCTTCTGTCTCTCTTCGTCTGCACGCTCCAGAGCCCATGTCTTCACGCCCCCCCAGCTTGGTTCTGCCACCTGAAGTGTTTCTCCAAAAAGGACTTGGACTCTCTCGACCATCTAACAGCAAGTTTATGTGCCATACTTGTGGTATTGCAGGGCGGTTTGAACTGGTGTCATGCCCTCAGTTTGTACTGGGGCACTCTTTAAACTGTTTGAACCCTATTGTTTGGTTCTGCCGTGTTATGGAATGGGACTCGGTGTTTGGAAGCGTGCGAGGATGCTTTGCCGCTCGTCGGATCACTTTGGCTATCTTTGGCTCTCTTCAGCTCCCACCCCTCCCCTTCCCCGTCATCTAGGCCGGCCACCTAGCTCTACAGCTCAGTTGGATCCTGGTCGCTCTGCTGTGCACTGCTTTCCGTTTGCGCTCGTCGGGGCCTCATCGGCTGCTCTTCGATAATGTTGGCGAGTTAGTATCTTGATTGGGTTCGTTGAAGTTTGTGCTTGGGCCTTCTGCCGCGCGTTTTCTCTGTTGTTAGTGTAGATATGTATCGGGAGCCGACGGGGCGCCGACGAGTTATTTTGCCTATTTAACCTGTATGCGCTTTAGCCTTTTTGATTGCCCCTTTAGTTTGTGCTTTTTCAATGAACTTAATGGCCCTTCAGGCACACCTTATACGGAGTATTTGTAATTTGTTAAAAGGAACACCAAATTGTACAAGAAGCCTGAATTAAATAAAACCCAGTTGTGTAACTTGAATTTCAGCTTGTATTTCTCTTAAATTCTAGTATGTTGTTCCACTCGGTATTCGAACCCGTTGTTGTGTACCCTGATGGTACAATGTGATCGCCTGGGCCAATCACAATTCGGAGGAGTTAATGTCTTACATTGTGTCATGTTATGTTTGACTAATAATTTCAAGGCTCTCTCACAACGTTTTTCAATGCCTGCTTGCAGCTTACGTGAAGGATCGTAATATGGCAACTCGATTACGAATTACGTACATATAAACATGAAAAAGTTGTAAGAGATACATGAACGAGAAGTTCTCACAACCCTGGCCTTATAAATGTCCCACTGTTTCAGTTTACATTACTGCACTTTAAACGTTCTTCAGTACAGTATCAGCTCACTGCAATTAATGCATTTTACTTTACGAAATGGCTTCGAAACAGTAAAGTTTATCATTGAAGTTCGTTATTTTAAAAAATAATAACAGAACACCTGTCTCGTTAGCCATGAAAATGGAAATTTGGCGATGTTTTGATTCAGGCGAGAGGGCAGTTCACATTAGTAAAGCGTTAACACTACCGCGTACCACAGTTCGTACAATTCGAGCAAACTCGGACAAAATTGGACGACATTGAGCAGAAAAGAACAAACCCACAAATAAATCAATTCGGAGATAATCATACCCCGTAGAAGAAGAAGGTCCGAAGTACGTCTTAGAAAAAGTACTAAATCACAACATTTGACGAAAAATAAGAGCCCGGAAAAAATGGTTAATACAAGGCTTAGATACATACAGAAAACGTTGACCTTGAATAGTTCAGTTCCATTTAACTGTGGTTTGGTTCCTTTCTGCTTAATGCCGTCCAATTAAGTGTAGCTCGCTTAACATGCCATCTGTCAGTGCTACAAAGAATAGTTATTCACGTCATAATGCAATGGAGATGCTTGCCATGTGGATCGAAACGAAGAACCAGCACAATTGTCCTGTAAATTTAGCACTGATTTAAAACAAAGCCTTATTTTCTTCAGTAAGGTAATAATAAATGTTCAAGGGGCTTCGACCGTAAAGGATAAAGTGTTTACTGGCAGCCACGGATGGTTCCTGCAATGTAAGGCCAGGTATAGTTTCCACAGCATAATTATGACAGGCGAGGCAGCAAGTTCCGACACCAGTGCAGCAAAGTAATTTATTCCGAAACTTGAGAAGAATATTGAAGAAGGTGGCCCAAGCAAGTTTCAATGCAGATGAAACTAGACTTTTTCCGGAAAAATAAATGCCGGCGAGAACCTATATCGCCAAAGAAGAAAGAACTGCACCTGGTTTCGAAGCTGCAAAGGATCGTGTGACGGTCTTACTGGCGGCAAACGCAGCTGGCGATTGCAACAGAAAATAAAGTGATATCGCACGCCGGCACGTCTGTGTGCGCGCGCTTCCGGCCGATTGTAAGCCGTGGGCGGCAGGCTTGACTCATTTTGCGTCGTTTCTATTTACGTTGCAGTTTTCAGAAACGTAACCTCGACATAAACCGAGGACTTACTGTATTTTTTTCTAAAATAATATTTGGAATTTTTTTATAAATATTAAACCAGTAAAACTTATATCATAAAATTTTTACAGTGGGTAGGTGTCCTACAGGTCATTACTTCTTGTATGTTCATATTTTTAGTATCTCCCAAACCAGGTACTTTTGAAAAAAAAAATTCCAAATTTTTAACCTCATGTCAAATTTGAATAGTGCATCTATAGAGGATAATTTTTGTATTTACAGTGTTGGATAAACACATACTTTTGAAAAATCTGAAGTTCTAAACTTACTTCCCTTTAATAGGAAATTTGGTTTAAAATTAGTGTATAAACCAAAATACTCAGTTTTAGGTACATACTCATGGATACTATGATTATAAATTCGGTAAAAATTTAGAAATGTATAAGAATGCTGCATATGTAAGCTACACATTGATTTTGTTTCAAGTCTGTAACAGTAAAACATTTTGAGATACTTTGCTTTACGTAAATTATATTCTGAAAATATTGCTGCTGCCATGTTTAAAATGACTGCCACCGTAAAAGGAATGCAGAAAAAAAATGCTATAAATTTCTGTTTAGGCCTACTTAATTATACAACACAAAAAAAAAATGTCATGCAACCAGTTCGCAATAGGATGATTGATATATGGAACGACTCATACATAAAATAACAATACATAAAACTAAGAAATCATTAAAAATTCTCAATCTAAAAGCTTGATACTCACTTCGGTAGAACTATCTGCAAGTCCCTTCACTTGCAGCATTTCTGCAGTCTTGAGGAAATCTGTCAAATCATCTTGACATACATTAGTCTCTCCCCGGTACATGAACTCCAGAATGGCCTCCAGCTCCTTGTGACCCACATCTTTCATAATCACTATAGGATGCTTGCATGGGTTCACTTCAAACAGATCCTTGAAGTATGAACTACAGACAGACAGCACCAGCTTGTGCGCCTGGATGAACTTGCCTCCAGCTGCCAGCGTCACATCAACCAGGTTCTGTCCTTGCAGGAAGGCATGGAAACCAGACGACAAGTTTGTATGGAAGTTGTTCCATTGCAGAGAAAACTGCTCGCTTTTCACATCAGACATATTCCTGAGAACCAAAATTCACACGTAAGGTATAAATCTTTAACAGTATTTTCAAACTTACAATAAATACAATAGTCACAGTCCCAGTAATAACTAATTTTACTTAAACTGTTCTTTATACAACCTTAAATAGTATGTAGGTCCTAAAAGTTGTGTTGTAATTACATCATTGCTTTACATGAAACCACTATGAGAATTCACATTTTTAAACTGCAAGAATATGTCAGATACCAGAAGGTAAAATATGAGGTAACATATTTCAATAGCAAGGCATTGCTAAATTGAATAACACAGAGACCTAGTTTGATCCAAATGAAGTAAAAAAAAGGAATTAACATAGCTACCATTTGGGACTTGATATTTACAATATTATATATCAAAGGCATGACAAAAGAATGACTGAAAATAGTGTTACAATGAATTTGGGTTCAAATGTCACCACACGACCCACTAAGTAAAATAGCAAGTGAGTCTTGTTTTCTGCTACTTTCAACAGCTTTTTTAATATAAAAATGCATTTTAATGGATTCTTATTTATGTCGTGCAGTAGCCCGTGTTTCAACGTAAATAATTTCTCTTCATTATGGTGATTGGTTTTTGTGGCTTACAAGAACCAAAAACATGCAAATTTCGACTTTTAAATGCCATTATGAAAATTTTGGCTGAGCCATTTTATTCGCAAGAGGAAAATGTACTCCCTAGTAACTGCCTACAATAAATATACTATTTCATTTAAAAATAAAAAAATAATAATTTTCACAATTTCAACACCCTAGTGATTTGCATTTTTTTTTTTTTTTTTCATTTTGTTTGTTTCTTTTCAAGTAACTTAACTTAAATGTAAGAATTATTTCTTGCGGGGCAAGACATTCCAATTTAATTCTTAAGTTCTGCTCAATCTAACTTAGCTTCTTAAATCTTTGGTTAAGTGACTTTTGTAATTTTTTCTGTGTTCAATTTGTGTATTTTAATGTAACTTAAGTAGATTTCTGTTTAACTGACTTCTCATATATTCAAGTTAAAAATATTCATTGAACTTACAAATTGTAAGTTATGGTAAAGAGACTGATTTTAAAATTTTATCTTTCCGTTTATTTCAAGGAATTAAAACTTCAAGTTAACTCATAAATTAGGAACTATTTTTTAAATACACTATTACAATAAAACCCTAAACTAAGGTTCCCTAACTTTTATATTAAGATTACAGATGTTCTTGAAAATGTATTACAAATTATGCCAACTTTACATATACTATCTGTTGCAAGATAATAATTGTAAAACAACAAATGTTTATTTGAAATGTATGTATTATAGATAGCGCCACAATCTGTGTGGTTGAAGTGTATCCTCTATGGTGTACAGAGATGTTGCATAGAATGAATAAAGCCAATCAGTCTCTATGGTCAGTCTGGTTGTGAATGTCAAAGCGAGATGATGTCTTTCTTTTCTTTCT
>PNEQ01045572.1:0-12171 GCA_003012365.1 Medauroidea extradentata
ATCCGTTTCAAAACTCTTTTCAACCCGTTTCAGAACGTCTGCATTGATGAGAGTATAGTGCCGTGGAAAGGACGTCTGTCATTCAAGCAGTTTATCCCAAATAAAAGACATAGGTTTGGAATAAAACTCTTTGTGTTGTGTGACTGCAAAACTGGCTATGTCCTAGATTTTATTGTGTATACTGGCAAAGAAAGTAATTAAGAATTAGACAAGAATTTAGGCTATTCAGGCTCTATTGTGAAATTACTTTTGGAAAAATACCTTGGTAAAGGCCATTGTGTTTTTACAGATAATTGGTATACTAGTCCAAGTCTCTTTCATTTCCTTTTTGATAATACCGGGGCTTGCGGAACTGTCAGAACGAACAGAAAACACATGCCAACTTTCCCTAAAAATTTTCCGAAACAGAGTGTTCAGAACAACATACAAACACACTACTAGCCGAAAAATGGCATGATAAGCGAGAGGTTCATATGTTGTCAAGAATTCATAAACATGAAATGAAAACCACTTCCAAGCTGGACCATTTGACAGGAAATTACAAACAGAAGCCAGCAAGCATTGTTGAATACAACAAGAACATGGGTCTTGTTGACAAGGCAGATATGCAACTTAGTTTCAATGACAGCTGCCGCAAATCAGTCAAATGGTACAAAAAATCGTTTTTTCATCTGGTTGATTTATGTGTGTTGAATTCATATATAATTTTTCAAGAAAAAACAGGGAAGAAATGCCAGCTACTAGAATTTAGAACCAAACTTATTAGGCAACTTTTGCAAGAATTCTCAGAGCCACGAAAAATCGCTAAAGCAGGGCAACGTTCTACAATTCTAACAATAGATCCCATACGACTGTCAGCACGTCATTTCCCGACACCAGTGCCATCAACAAACTCAAAACAGAAGCCTCAACGTCAGTGCCATGTTTGCAAACACACCACTCGACATCCTAAACGAAGACGAGATTCAAGATGGATGTGCGCAGAATGCGATGTTGGCCTGTGTGTTCATCCATGTTTCACAGATTTCCATACATTGACAAATTTCTAGTTACAATCCTACTTTTCGATGCAACATAGCCACCTTGTGTTTTGCAATATATATTTTTGCATATGTTATCAAGTTTATTTGATTTCTTATAGTAAAATGTTTTTGAAACTGGAATAGTGTTTTGTAAAATATTTTCAAAACATTTATAAAATATAGATTTTTTTTTGCGTGAAGAGCATTGCAATTTCCAGTAACTTTACTCATGATTGTTATTCAATCGTTGCAATTTTCGTTATGTTATTTGTATCACTTTTTTTCATTTGTTGTTTGTGTAGTGTTATGTAATGCATTTTTTTATATTTTTCTTACACCATTGTATTATTGTTCCAGATGCTGCCATGTTATGTAAACACTGAAATATTCATTGTTATACAAAATCTGCGACAAAAAAATCTTTTCAGTGCAATATTTTTGTATTATCTGTTTTGTAAACTATTACTAGTGTTGCAAGGTTTATTCATTGTAGTGGTTAGTAATGTAATTCAACTTATTTTGATTTTGGACATTTGTGTTATTGTTCCAGCTGTTATAGCGACATGTCATGTACATTTAATGTTTTGTATTCACAGCATAGTGTAATATTGCAATTTTGTCACTTTATTCTACATTATTCATTGTTTTTTATTAATCAAAAGTCATAAATATACAAGCTCACCCAATTTATGTAACATAATAGAAGAACCAAAAATTCTGTTATGTATATATTCAAATCATGTATAGTTCCGTAATGTGTGTATTATAATTATAATCACTTTTTTTTTATTTGTAAACAAAACAGGGTTGAATAAATACAAATTTTCAAACACAATACACATAAACTAAAATAATTCCATTTTGATTTTCTCCAGCAAGGCAAAAAAAAATCTCACTCCTGGAGTGTTAAACTTAACATATAAACATACTGTTCAAAGGGTTAAAGCAGTTTATGATTGTGTCCGTCTTTACATCTGACAATGCCCATACTACGTAATGAAGAACAGTCTAAACACAAATGTGCATTGCAGCTAGATCCTGCCGTAAATCCAGCATCAAGATAGCCTTTTGCACGAGTTGCTTCATGTACTTCAACTTGAAGGTAGTGATTTATGAGAAGGTTTAAGAGTTGTAGTTCCCTAGTAGTTAGAAGGGAAAAATACTATTTTCAGACTGTAAAGTAGACTGTCTTTAGGGTGTGCTGAGCAGTTGAGGAGCAATTTTTCAAAACTCAACGTCTCAGAAAAAATTTAGTTTACGACCAAATCTGTATAAACCACTTCTAATGAATAGGATGGTGGAATGGGTTTTAATCTTAAGTGAATATTTACCATTGGGAAGGCTATTGGAAAATTTATTTTGGTAACAAAACTCAATAAATCCACATTATATCATTAAAAGTCAATATACAATCTCTGTTACAATATACATTGCAATGTTTGTTTTCAAAACTGAATAGACCAATAAATTTTTATAATTGAACGTCTCACTCTCCATATATATATTACTGTCATTCTGTCACAAGAAAAAACAGCATTGTAACATATAGATACATAGTAGTAAACCTAACATTTGCTGTCCTGCTGGTCTATTCATATATCCAAAACCATTTTATTTTTCAAAATATATTACTTCCATTCTTCGTCAAAACTCAATGTGTCGTATCTAAAACGGTGCATTTTTGGTACCTCGTTGCTCTGAATGGGTATCAAATTTTAAACCTTTTTTTTATCGTTTAAGAGGATATATATTTTTCCTCTCTCTTCTAAAGTTAAATATTTTTGGAGCTATTTAGTTTTAAAAAATGATCCTGAGTTGTAAATTAGCAAAATTATTTAGCCGATTTATACTTCCATTTTGGCATCTAATGCAAGAAGTCGGGAACTGAAAAGGGCTCCAATCATTCATGCCTTCTTGCTCATAAATTCCTTTTTTGGAAATTTTTTATGGTTTTAAAACACTTAGGTTTTAAAGAATTTCCAACAATGAGAGTCAGCTTCTCTGTAGCATTAGAATTTACAAGCAACACAACACACATTGTTTATTGTACTTCCCATGACACTTATCTCCTTTGAAGTTTTAAGTTTTGTTGATGAATACATTTAAAAAAAACCCGGTCTCATCTGCATTAAAATGTACTTTGGGTGATAAATCAACATATAAGGCGATGAGTTTCTCCAGTGCTCAACTGTTTTGTTATCAACACTTTTGTTCTCATCCCACACTGTAGGACACACATTGTATCTCTTCTTAAACCTATCTATCCAACCATTTGAGGGAGTAAAATCTATTCCTATGCTATCTGCAACCTGCACTGCTATCTTGCGAATCAGCCTTCCATCCAATGGAATATTTTTTGCCCGTGTAGCATCAAATTACTCCTTAAACAAGTCGCCCAGTTCTTGGTACTTTGAAACCTACACAATCTTAAATTTTTTAGCCATTGGTCCACTTTCTTGAGCAGCATTTTCAACAAATGTTCAATTACGAACAATAGTGTTTTATGTAGAGACAGAAATGTCCAATTCCTTAGCTAAGGCAGCACGTGTCCCATCATGGTTATCAAACTATATCAAAATACTTACGTTTTTGCATAACCATCAAGAGTTCAAAATACTTAGCTTTTGCATAACTGTTCAGAGTGTTTCATTCACTACCACTCACCATTCATGAATACAATGAAAATCAATCACAAACGTGCACACATTGACTGTAAAATGTGTTAACACAAAGGAAATTATGAGCAAAATGTGTGGTGGTAAGCATTAACGAAGTCCAGAATCAATTTTACTAACATAGCGGTCGTACTGAGAGAAACTACATTTGCTATGCGGGCGTGTTCCATTCACTATATCAAGTGATTTGTGGAACATGCAAAAAAAGTTAGTACTTTATGTATTCAAGACTGTAAATTCACATTGCAAACTGAAATCTTCTGAACCTTAAAACCTAAGAAAATTCCCGAAATCACATGCCATAGAGCAGTATAAGTGTGTGGTGTGCCGTTTATTTATGACGTGGTGGGCACCATGTGCGTTAATGGAACAATGCTGTGTTTAAGGAGTCTATAGATCAAATTGAAACTTGATATTCTTACAACAGCAGCAGTTAACACATAATAAACACTATTCCGAGACAACACAACATGGAACTGTGTAAATCACTGGACGGCACTTGATGTTACCGTGTAAGTAGTGGGAATGCAATGTATTTTAAATATAGTGCAAATGGCAGGACCTAAAAAAATGGTTTGACTGGAAAATGTTATTTGCAGAAACATAATTGCCGAGTTCCACTGTATTTGCACCAGCTGTAAGTCAGAAGGAAATAAACAATGGGGGTCTACCAAATTATCCAGATCTAGTTCTGATTTGAGACACAAATGTGCCTCCTTTCTGCTAGCACCTTGGCTACATGTTGAAAATGTCTCCTGGTGCTGACGAGGTCAATGTGCAGTTCAGTATTGTACAGCTCAAAGTCTTGACCAGACCAGAAGTAAAATTTTGCTCATTTTGTTAACATGGAAATGGTTTTTCAAGCTGGATCAGATTTTTCACAACTCCATGTAAATAGTTACAGGTGACCTTAAGACTTCTTATTTTAGTGTTGACTGTATTATATAACTCGTGTTAGTTCACATTTATTGGTCAGTGTGTAATTCAAGATGGTGAATAGCACTAGAGGGCTGTGCCCTGAGGACACACTAAATCAATCAACTTTTTGTCTTCAAATGTATCAACCATCCCAACACAACAAAAATTATAAATATTTTTAACAACACTGCTAATGGGATGACTACCTTATCTCGCAGTGACAAAAGTCTTAGCCAACACACAATTATATAGAACAATTTTATAAAAATCCAAAATAATATTAAAATAAGTTATTTACCTGATACCCACTCAGGCACCTCTTCCCTATCACATCTTCTCCTGTCGTTTCCATTGTAACGACTCTTTTCACCTCGCCTGTGCTCCTTCTCTCTGTCACGTTCAAATTCCTGGCCAAACTGCCTACGGTCATGTCTGAAAAATTATATGCACTAAATATACATTATAGGTTTACAGACACACAATTGTAAAATTTACAATCAGATATTTGTCATACAATTCTTAATTTTTATTAAATATCTAAAAATAGTGCTTGACTGATTAAACAAATATGTTTACCTGTTGATATTGTTTGGTTACTGGCCACACTGGGACCCCAGATGTGCTTTGTTGAAAAATTTATATATATATATATATATATATATATATATATATATATATATATATATATATATATATATAAACTTCCACTGAAATTTAAAAAAACTTTAAAATTTATAGTTGTAAGTGCTTGAGATCTCCAATATGCACATGTGCCTCTCAAGGACGTTAAGGTGTTTTGTGACCAGTTGCCTAGATAGGATAAGTTAAGCGGTGAATTCTGAAGTCTTTAACTTCTAATACTACTGCTGTTGCCCAGCTTACCAACAGGACTGATGGTGTCCTGGTCCTGTGTTTGTGTGTGAGGTTATCAGTGTAGTGCACTAAATTCAAGTAGCAAAAAGGTAATTAAATTTTTTTTCTTCCTTTGATGTTATGTCTTGCAGAGGTTATGTTCAGTGGTAGTATCGGTACATAGCAACACAAGTAACTGTGAATGGACTATAAACTACGAGCCAAAGCAGACAAAAAACCGGGCAAAGAACTTTTTTTTTGCGAGTTCAGAGATGTTAAGTACAATATTGCACGAAGTTTGTTTTTCTTTCTTGTTCACTTGTTTTACTCATATGGCAGCAAATTTTCTATATTTTTATCTTAAAGAAGTATTCGCAATAGTTAAAATTTCACCATTTTATTGTAATTATGTTTTCAACTTTAACAATAGTTTTAAGTAGGCCTACATTCAAGAACAGTCCAAGATCCCGGAAGTGATGGTGGGGGGTGGTGGCGCTCGCTGGCCTGCCAGCGCATGGTCAGCCACTTCCTCGGTCACTGCTGCTAAACTCTTTAAGCGAGGCTGATGTGCATGGGTGCGTGGAGTGTAGAGACTCAAGAGTGGCCACTACATCACCCACTTGGCAAACTAATATAAGCTTTGAGGGTTTGATTAGGCACGTAAAGAATATAGTAATGTCGGAGTCGCAACTACCAGGGGAAGGGGAAAAATGAGCTGAGAATAATGGGATACTAGTCCTTCTTTTAATTCTGTTTCGAGATGAACTAAATTTTCTCCCGGCACATCGTGACAGTGACGAGTAGCCTTGCAACTGATGGGAATTACACTGTTTTTGCTCTTGTACTTCACCAAAGGTCAAAAATACTGTCCCAAATAACATTTTACAACGCGTGTGAATAAACTTGTAGGCCTACAGAAGTGAGCAAGTGCCGTCAGGTGCCAATAAAAAGAAATTCTGTTCCCCACGAACTTTCCATGTCTCATTTATCATGGATGGTGGCCAACCCCACAATTACCCAGATATGAGAGTTCATGCTTTGCCGCCGAGTATCTCCACTTAGTCGAGTGATGGTACGAGTGGTTGCACCACAATATTGCAGTTATCAGAAATACTGTAATAGTTTTCTAAATATGGACAAGTTTAGTTATAAGGAAGTTGAAATAATTCCAGAGTAAAAAAATTAAGTTCAACTAGTTATTCAATTCCCTTATCGTATATCAGCCTTTAATTTAAATCTCTTAAAATTCTAAGTAATTTAAAACGCAATAATTTGCAGCTTGCATCTTTATTACATATGAAGGTTATAACTTAAAATGACAAAAAACTATCACATTTACTAAAGTACAAGCAAAAAAATTTTGTGCAATTCTAGCTAGAACCGAGCATTCAAAAAAGTTTTAACATATCATGTTTGAACTCAAGTGAATTTGTATAAGAATTAAACTTAACATTAAATTGATAGCATCATACTTCACACAAATCAACATGAAATAACTGCAGAATTTCCTTATGTAAGGTATTTAATACCACATCAAGAGTTTGTAATAAAATTTATACTATAACTGTAATATGAAGTACCTCTTGAATTCTAAGAAAAGCTCTTCAAATGTTATATTGTAAATTTAACATAATATAAGCTTACTGTATATGTCAAATTGGATGAATTTCACACATTCATAGTTTATTTTCAAATTTTCGCCACTAAACTAAAAGTAATAATTCACCTCAATTAGCAAAATTAGCAAAATTATTTATTTAGAACATTAATTAGCCACACAACGTAATGCAAATAGGACACAGCTGAAGATACACAAAACATATAATGATCCAAATATAATACTAAATGCTCATATAACCAAGAACCCTACATGCCAATTATTAATAAAAAGTACTAACTGGTTTAGTAGATAGAGGTGCACTCCCTTACAAGACTCATTGAAAATGACTATGTTTAAAGGATAAAACCATTTGAAACACATCCACAACAGGCTAAAATTGTAGTACCATAATTTCCCCAATTGCATTAGTGATAACATTGTTTACTTAAGTATTTGAGAACTCTGTTGACATAAACCAATTATTCAAACCCTGTAACTGCTAATTGTAAGATACTTCTATTGGTTTTGTATGAAAATTTGTCGTTTGTCTTTTTAATGGTCATTTTTTTTATGTAAAGGGTTGCTTCATGTCAGTCACTGAGTGAATGGATGAATGTTTTTACAATTTTCTTGCCAACAACTTTGAACTTTGTTTATTTTGGTGAAATTACTCCACACTAGGCAAGATTTTGATTTATATTATAATTATTGAACATTATTTCAGCGACTTTAACGAAAACATACTTCATTTTCATTGCACAACAGATAAAGCCAGAACGTAATTTTGCATAAATGGTCACATAGTTTCATACTTGTTACGTCCTTTCTTTAAATACTTTGTTGGGAGACTGTTGTGTTATGGTATAGGACTGACTGTGTTTAATTTAACCAAGTTTTGCACCCTTCATTGGTTAAAATATAATATTTATAATCATAAATGCTAGGTGTAAGGATGAATTTTTATGGATTTGTGATGGCATGAGTAAATAACACTTTGCTGCAAGGTGGCTTTGATGTCTGCCATATTGCACATAGTGACTATCAGGCCGTTGTCCAGTACTGAATGTTCAAGGGATAGAGCCTTAATTTAAAATTAAATCTCTAGTACATTTTACTTTATTCATGGATCAGACATCATGAAATTGCCAACACCTGTCAAGAAGCATGGGGTATTTTGTGCATCGTTCACTAAGCTTTAGAACACAGGAAGTCCCCTGCTAATCCTAGGGTCTGTCCGAATGATTTGTTTCTATCAATGTTAGTCAAGTTCTAATGGAAAGTGAAATTTACGAACACTAGACTCTTGACGAACACCTATTTGACAAACATTTGGCTGCAGGTATAAAGATGAGGCTGAGCTAAAAGCTGAAATAGATGTTTCTGATTCATATAGATACAGATATAGTATATTATATGTTATACATTTTTAAACACTATGTTAAATTGTTCATGAAGGCAAATACAAACAGGGAAAGGGTAACAGCATGACAATTTAAAGAACAAATTGCCAAAAATGGAACTTAAGAAATTTAGAGGGAAGTTGTCAGAGTGGTTAGGGTTCTAAGAGTAAATGTTTTCAAAATTTATGAACATAGCAAATTAGATGAGTAAGGCAAGTTTAAGGGCGTTCAAGTGGGGAAAAATTCATTATTTTATATTTGTATAAAATAGTGTTAGTTTTGTAGACATTACTTAAGAGTACATTAACATCTAACGAAAAAAAATTAGCTCAGCCAAATTTCCCGTAATGTCACTTCAAAGTCAAAATTTGCATATTTTTACTTCATACAAAACTTGAAAACCAGTAAATATAATGAAATGGAAAAAATCTCATCAAAACTACACGTCACCGTCTACGGCTTGAAGCATATACAAACACATTATAAAATATTTCTGTGTTTAAAATAAATTTCTAAAAGTATGTTAAATAAAAAATTTCAACATTTAAATTTTTTTTTGGTAAACATTTTTTGTAACAGGTTTTAAATGCTACAGGCCATAGACAGTAACGCGTAGTTTTGATATGATTTTTTTCATTTCTTTATGTTAACTGGTTTTCAAGTTTTGTATGAAGTAAAAATACGCAAATTTTGACTTCGAAGTGCCACTACGGGAAAACTAGATGAGCTAATTTTTTTCCGTTAGAGGTATATGTACTCTCAAGTAATGTGTACAAAACTAACACTATTACATACAAATATAAAATTTTGTTTTTTCCCCACTTGAACAACCTTAAATACTTAGTTCAGCTGACAATACCAGGTTCACACGAACAATACGTTTTTGAAAGAGTCCCACCAACAGCAGTAAATTTTTGTATGGCTGTGCATTGTTGGAAGTCTTAGTTTGAGCGTGAAGAGATGTGGATTTACATATATGAAGTATACATATTACCATCAGGATCATGTCACACAGTTTCACACTACTTATATATTCAGATAGAAACCCAACTGACAGCCCTCGAGACTTTGAGAAATACATCAGACAAGTACACTGCCATGCTGTTTCATTCAGTACTCATGTTAAAATGAGAATCAATTTATTACATGCTTTACAATGCAGTAGGATAAGTCAACAAACAGAAAATAAATAAGATTAATGGAATTTTCAAGAAAGGAAGTTGAGCCAGAAGAGTGGATTAGTATTGCAATCGAAGTTTTTAACGTGATTAGTAGTCTTGATAGTAAGTTAAAAATGGCTGAAGGTTTTGCTGTTATGGAAGCTTCCACAGCTACTGCAGCAAGTTGAACTGGTGCTTTGCCCTCAGTTGTACTGAGGTGCCTTTTAACTGCTTGTGAATCCAAATGGTTGGTTTCGTCATGTTATGCAATGGGACTCTGTTCGGAAGCGTGCGGGACTGCTTCGACGCCCGTCAGAACTCTTCGGCTATCTTCGGCGGTCTTCGGCTCCCTCCCCTTCCCCCTTCCCTGTTGCCTAGGCCGGCTGCCTAGCTCTCGACGTCAGTTGGATCCTGGTCGCCCTTCTGTGCTTTACTTTTCCGTTCGCGCTCATCGGGGCCTCGTCGGCTGTTCTTCGATACGTTGGTGAGTTAGTTTTCTTTGTTCATGTTCATTGAAGTTTGTGCCTGGGCCTTCTGCCCTGTCTTTTCAGCTGCGTGATTTCTCTGTCGCGAGTACAGTAATTGTATCGGGACCCGACGGGGCGCCGACGGGTTGCTTTTCCTGTTGGACTGTGTGACCTTTAACCCTTTTGATTGCCGTTTTAGTTTTTTTTTAATGAACTTAATGGCCCTTCTGGCATCTTGGATATCAATTATTTGTAACTTAAAAACAAATGTACAGAACCCTGAGGTAAATAAACACTGTTGTGTATTACTTGACTTTTTTGTTTGTATTTATAAAATTCTAGTATTTTCCGTCACTCGGGATATTCAAACCCGTTGTTAGGTGTGCCTTGACGGTACAATTCTGCGCGACTCTGCTGGGGTTTGATTCCCTGCAAGTGCGCTTTAGGGTATTGTTTGTTTTGTAAACTTGTGTGCTTCTCTCTCTCATGTATTAGGAAGCAGACTGATCCATGTTTTGTGTCGGAGCTGCCTCTCTCGCCTTGTGTATTTGTGTTAGTCGACTGAACATGAACAGGGTATTGTGTTTTTCTGTTTGTATTTCATTGCTGTTCGATTGTTTTTCATGCATTCATCATGAGAGTTCTACGAGCTTCTCGTCCCGAAGTTTCACCAAGCCTACAGTTTGGAACTCTGTCTTCACGACTGCTGTACCTGTGCCTGCTGTGCTGCACCGTTCTGTTCTTTGAGTTTGGCTATGGAAGATTGCCTGTTGTCTGGGACCCCTCTTCCTGCGAGAAGATATGGTGGCAAGCTGTGCCGATGGTTGCTGTGCATGCAGCCTGCTGGAACGCCTTGGTTGGCTCCAGTTACTATTTGCCGAGCGGTGGTTGTGCTGAGCTTTGGGCATAGGAGGCCCTGTTGCTACACTACGCCGGGTGAGGCTATGGAGGTGAACACAATGTTTGGTGAGTGGATCCTGGTCTTGGATAGCTGATGGTTCTGTGGCCATTACACTTTTTAACATCGTGATGCTGAACTGATGTGCTGGCTATTGATGGTGCCTGGTGGGAACTTTCCCTATGAGTGGCGCAAGTAAAAAAATGCTTCTTTGTGTGGGTATGCTTGGACTGGCCACCCTGTCGTTCCTGCCATGGAAGTTAATGAATCTTCGTGTTCCCCGAACTGGACTTTTGGGTGGGGGGTTGTGCTGGGCCCGCACTTCCTTTCACGCAATGTTGTGAAGATTCTCCAATTGTACAGTTTACCAGGACCTTGCAGATCGTCCACCATTATATTGTGAATATTGACAATGGCTTTGTACCGACTGCGTCAGTGAACGACGTAATTTGACGACGTTAGAAACAGTTCAGACATTGCAAGTTATCAAGAATTAACATATATATTACTTAGCAGTTTTATTTCAAACGTTTCCACGTATCCAGACTTCAATTACATACCTTATATTCCATTTGTTGTTTTGGAATATTTACCGTTGCCGTTTGTAAACATGACATTCTTCGCCATAGATGTGATACAGACTAAACAGAGACACAGGTGCAGGCAGTGCAGCTAGTCTTGTGCTACACTAGCGCTATCAAGCGACAACAGCGGAACCTCAAGAAATATTCCCGAGGACTGTGTTAATATAATTTTCCCGTAATTTTGTGAATTTCTAAAGGGAATTGTTTATATAATTAATATTGTTCTAAGCGAGACTTGTAATGTTTGTATTGTGTTTTCATTATGTTATTCCAGATTTCATAGTAATAATTGATATATTGTAATTTACAGGTCATAGTTGCTCCGCCATGTTGGGCGGACTATTTCCAGCGATAATATTCATTCTCGCTTCTTGTATTTATACCCGTGTATTTGTCGTATCGGGGTTCAGTCGGCTTCCAGTGAAATGTAAGTGTTGCTTTGTTATTCGTTATTGTAAATGTGGAATGGGTTGTTATGCTGCAGGACTTGTAAATGATTAATTTGTGGCGCCTTGTTTAGTTTCGTGTTTATTATTTCTTGAGTTGAAGTCCTGTAGCATAATGGCCCAAGTCCTAGTGTTTCGTTCGCGTCTTG
>PNEQ01045573.1:0-12169 GCA_003012365.1 Medauroidea extradentata
ATATATATATATATATTCATTTAAAAAGCAAAAAGAAGAGAAAGATTACAGTGCTCGTGGTTCTCAGTAGATAGCTCTGGTGGTAGCAAAAGGGTGTTTGGGTGACGAAAATAATGGTGATGCCAGCTAATGTGATGTCAACATAGATAGTATATATCAGGCCCGGACGGGGGGCTGCTCAGTCGCTGCTTGGTCACGTTACACAATGAACGCCAGATATCGACCAGAAGAGTTTCACGACTACATCGAGACAGAAGTCGGTTTTCGACGGGTGCACTACGTGACTGCTGGTCTTCCAGATCGCCTCGAATTGTGCAATGGACTTGAACACCATATGTACGTCAACGACGAGTATGTGTTCAGTTTGGCGCCTATTTACTGCAACTTTGTCGACTGTCCAGTTTTCCATTTCCGACCAGACAGCAAGCTACAATTCACTACTGAGGAGCTCATTAATCAAGCTAAAGATGAGACAGTCATCCCACGAAACAGTGAGAGTTGTATATCCTACGAGTTAAGACGTAACGACGAAGTTATTCGCTGGATGGAAAGGTGCAGTGGCGGGACTCACACTACCATTTTTAAAGAAAGGAAAGGTTCACTGGATGTCTCCATGCACGCCTTTGATGTGTGAAGTGTATTTGTCATAACAAACTTATTACTCTGTACTGTTTTCTCATCATCATGTACGAGTGGCTTGACTCGTCGTATGCAGCCAAAATTTATGTTTTCACGTATCAAACAAGAGGTTTACAGGAAGCGTAGAGAAATAGAAGCTCGCAACAATAATACCTTTTGTGTCTCTGAAGACTCCAATGATGTTCAAATGGTGCCTTGTCTCCATTATGGTAATATTTTAATTTTAAGTAGGTGGCTTACCATACTTGACCTTGGGCATCTCAACACGTACTGGGGCATAAACAGAACAATACCGTTTAAGTTATTGTAAAGCCTGTTCTCCTGTAGGACGAGACATACGAATCTAGTTATCAAAGTATGTAAAACAGCGTTTACATGTGTACATTTTGTGGCCATGCAACGTAAGTTTTGGACGGACTAGACGTGAGAAGTGTTTAATACATGTGAAGTGTGAGTTATTATCCTCGTTCGAAATGAGAAGGTCTATATGCGTGGTCTTTTCTTCATTAGTGACACATTTAGGAATAACCTTCAAGTCATTATCCAGGACAGATGTTTACAGACACATCAGGGTTTCGTTTCTCAAATACCCTGATCTGATGCAATGGAGTTGGAGAGTTCAAGCCTCCAAAGTAGAATCTTGTATCCAGATCTGTATTCCTACTATCAGCATTATAGACATGATCACCTTCCACAAACTGTGCTATGGCAGCCCACTTGAAACATTGCTAATTTGCTTTCTGAGGGATCATTACAGCTCTTCTGTTTTTAATTAGCGAAGATAGTTTTATGTAGCTTGAAACTCGTAGAGGCTCGAGTTTATTTATTCGTAGCTGTAACTGTTTGATTGAGAACAGTGTCCACCCTGAACCCTTAGTTGTATACGCCTCTTCTTCCTGACAAAGTTTATTGATACTATCTGTAACAGCCTGCTATACCTCATATACATTTTAAACAGGAATATTTTGCACTTTAAACGCACAACTTTCATTTTCGTGCCGCTCAGGTTTACCATAATCGCATTCCAACACGATATTAAATTTAATGATTCTATTAGATTCCATTTATTTTATGATTTGGTTAGTTACATTATACTTCACGTCATTTAAGTAAGTGCATATGTCTTTACATGTGAATTTAGTGTTCTATGCAACCAGTGTCTTCAGGTTTTTACAGAAAGCGCTCTCAGCTTCAGTAAACTTAGCAGCACTGGGGATTCCTGCTCCGGAAACAATTTTTGGACGAGGAGATGTTCGCGTGCTTGTTACAGGCACTGAAGGTTGTTCTAGTTTGGATGCAGCTGTAAATGCAGCAACACGTTGGTGTTTGGTGGGTGGTGGAGTTGGACCAGTACACTTGGTTGCATGTACAAGCAAGTTGTCTGCACTTGTGAACTGTCGACTGCATTTGTCGCATTCCAAATGCTTGCAGTTCGAGTACTCCCAGCAGTTATGTTCGTCATGCCTCGCATTATGATTTTGGGCAAATGTGTCATTTCAGTTATTGCATCGAGAAGTCACCTACTGCTTAGTTTGCCCAGTACAAGTTTTCATACGATAAGTCAGATTGTCCTTTCGTGCAACCGTCATGCTGTACCCCACGATATGGCTTTGCTCGTGGCGTAAACCATTTCTGCGCTGATTAAACAATCTGTCGCAAAAACCACACTGAAGGACTGTAGGTGTACTCACCAACGATTATGTAGCAGAGATTGGTGCGAAGCTAACAGTTACCATATATCTAAATCCTTTGTTAGTTTTTGAAATACCTTTTAGTGAACCTGACTCCATTTCGACTAAATCTGCTTGCCAGAGATCATCTATTCCAAAGATAAAACTGCTCTTCTAGGAACATTTTTTGAGCTGGTTCATGCATTTCGTTTGCAATCTTCTTTTTAATATTCCCACCGATAAATATTCGATTTTTAGTACCACAACATCTACGAATATATTTTAATAAATATTTTCAATTTTTTGTTTGTTCATATGAAATATTATCACATCTTACAGATGCTTGAGTTGACGAAGTCAAAGTATCACTTTGAGTATGTTTTTTAAGTTTGAGACAATATACAATTTAATATAAAGAAGTTTTAGTGTGTTAACTATTTTATGATATTTTGCATAGTTCGAACTCCTGTATGACGTGTTTGAACACCCGTTCGAACATCAAAATATTTTTATTTTCTATTTAAATGATATCGGAAAAACTAACTAGAAAAAATTTACTAAGAATACGGCAGCTGATTGAAACATTTAAATAATCCAAAAAAACATCACAAAGAAACTTATGGAAAAAATAAAAAATGAGAACAACCAGTGGTAGATGCAATTTATAATTTACGTAAAACAATAGAGAAAGTTACAAAAGAGAATAAGAATTTAATTACTAAACATATTCCCGCTGCTGTGTAACCAATTATAGATTATCCACAAACCCCGAAGAAACATCTTTTGAAATGTGACTGTTTAAAGATGAACTCTCTCACGAAGCATTCAAGCATTTATCACAGATATAGTACCATTAACTATAGAACAACATATATTAGTGAGAAAGTAACAGAATTTTTAAACAATTGTAACGACTATATTTTTGGATTAAGACCTGAAGGAAGTAAAATATATATTGGTGACGGTGAAGTAAAATTTAACGATGATAAACTTATTATTAGAGAGAGAAAATATATTGTAACTGATGAATTGTTGGAATTGTTAACACGCAAGAATGTTTCTGAAAGCGAGTAAACAGATGCTAATTATCAAAACTATATTCAAATTTCATCAGACACATATGCGGTTTTTTCAAAAAATGATCCAAATTCTGGATCGCAAAAATCTAGCAGAGGTGACAAATAGAGAAATATACTGTAGCTCAATCAATTTACGAATCGATTAAACAGAAACCTACTACACCGAAATCAGGAAAAGGCATAAAAAATATTCAAATCTTCCGAAAGAATATTTATGAATGGATGATGTTAGAAAAGTTATTGATCGACTTTTAGTTATGCATGGTGAAGATAATGCTAGGAATAAAAATTATTGCAACGTAAAGTGGCAATAATTGATATTTTGAATAGTAAATTTAGTGATATTTAATTAATAATCCAAAAGGAATTCTATACCATATACGAGTAGAAAACACAATAATACCATCTTTTTGGGAATCAGAACTTCAGAGAAAAGGATTACTAAATGCTATAATTAATTCTTTACCGTTCGAACTGCACGCCTCAGGATATCACTCCCTGGAACTAGACTTAAAGAAAGATTAGAAAGAAATGATAAACCAATTAATCCTTTAGATGCCGCAGCTATGGAACATGATATTGCTTATCACAATCATAACGATTTATCTGAAAGACATATAGCGAATAAAGAATCACAAAAGAAAGCGTTTAAAAGAGTTTTTGCTCCAGATGCAGATTTAAACGAAAGATTACGGGCTGGTGTGACAGGATCAGCTACGCATATCTCTATGTATAAAAATGAACATTGACTAACTGACTGATATATCAAACTGCAGCCCAAACCACTAAACATAGAATCGTGAAATTTTTTGTGTCGGTTCCCCTCAGGTCGTGGGCGAGCACTAAAAAGGGATTTTTCGAAATTCGAAATCCGAGGGGGTGAAAAGGGGTGAAATGTATTTCCGAAATAACGTCGATCGAGCTCGAACCTGACGGCCAATCATCTTGATTTTTTAATTAATAGGACACGCATAAAATGCATACTAGCCAAATTAAGGATTTTTCGAAATTCAACATTTAAAGGGGTGAAAAGATCTTAAACGTGTTTCCGATTAACTATCAATATCTATCGAATCCTTCTGGATAGGGAGTTGGTATTCATTTCAAAATGTTGCTTACATAAATACTCAACAAGGAATTAGAGGATATTTTGAAATTCGAATCCCAAGCAGTAAAGAAGGCAAAATGTGTTTTTTATTAATCGTCTGTGTCACTGAAACACAATTGATTATCATCGTGATTTTTACTTGAATTAGTTACGTACACAAATTACTAACATAAGACTCAAAGACGTTTCGAAATTCTTTGATTAAGAGGGTGAAAGTACGTGAAATGTGTTTTCGATTATTCCTCTATAGCTATCGAACCAATCGAGGAATCGAAGTGCTTATGTAAATATCTAAATAATAATTTTTTTTCCGAATTCGGCCCCATAGAGTTTAAGAAAGGGTAAAATGTGTTTTCGATTCACAATCGATATATATCGACCACATTGATTTTTTATATAGCGACATGATTTTTGTTTATGATTGATGTTTACTCAAATACTTGAAAAGTAATTCAACAAATTTTCGAAATTCGCCACCTAAGGAGGTAAAAAGGGGTGAAAAGTGATGTAATGTGTTTTCAACTAATCGCCGATGTATTTTGAGCTCAGAGGGCTAGTGTCGTGTTTTTCACGTTCACGAGACACCAATAAAGTGTACTAAAACGTGATTCAAGGGTTTTTCGAAATTAACTCTCTTAGGGGAAAAGTCCTGGAATATGTTTTAGTTAAATCCTCTATATCTATTGAACTCGTCGAGATATACAGTTAATTTTTGCATCAGGATGATGACTACAGAAATAATTGCAAAAGTTATTTTAAGATATTTAGAAATCGACTCTCAGTACTGCGCAGGGGTCATATGTGTTTTTAATGAATGATCGATTATGATTCGACTGTTCGGCCTACCGTCCTGATTTGCACTTCAAACGGATACTTACACAAATGCCTAAGATGCGAAATTAAAATTATTTGAAATTCGACACCCAAAAGGATGAAAAAGCACATTTGTTTTCTATCAACCCATGATAACTATTTAGCCAGGAGAGATATTGAGATGTTGCTCGCGTCAGAGCGATGGTTACGTAATAATTAAAAAAGCATTATAAGATAATTTGATTATTAGGAATATAACTAAGTTTTTAAACTTTCAAGGCATACAATCCGAAAAGCAAGGAAAATCAGCGAGAAACAAATTATATAGAAGTTTCAAGCTACAGTAACATATCGAGGCGTGGTATTGTACAACACCTATAGGCCCAGGACATGAATATTTTTGTTTTAAATTAAATTTGTTATCACGAATTATTTGGACATTACGTGACGCAGTTGTTTGTAGCTCAGGTATAAATTCCGGGAGGTTCTAGGCTCGAATTCCGTTAAAAGCTGCATGTGAACGTTAAATTATGACACACAAAAACTGCAAGGCAGATCGAATTAGCGCAATTTGCATGTAGTCGTTTAAAAGGGATAAAATGGATTATGCAGTTCACTTTCCACTTAGGTTCCTCTACAACTTCATCTCACATATATAATCTCAGTATTCTCAATGTTAGGGCACCAAATGCGTTCCCGCGAAACCTTTTCCCACCAAAACTTTCTAATGGCATTGAACTTCAAGTGAATACTTTGAAAATATGTAATTGAGGGCACCGTCACAAATGGTTGTGCACAGGATATATAAGATGTTTTTCGTTCCGTTAACCTCTTGAATTTAAGAGTCTTTCATTACCTCACAATGTCAACTTTGCAGTGCCTTAAATATGGCCCAGGCGAAGTCACTGTCAGTTTCAGGGACAAACTTAAGACTGCTTTTCGCGTGGACAGCTATAGCTACTTATCCTGCAGCAGAATTAGCTCAATTAGTATCTTGGACATTCTAACACTTGATGACTGAAGTACCAATTTGGTGTACAAAGAGGTTTTTCAATTAATGAAAAAAATATCAGTTATGAATAATACTCGCGAGCAAAGCCGCGGTGGACTACTAGTCCACGCATTATTAAATTTTTGTACATAAAGTTATTAATTTTTTAATGTATAAATGAAAGTGAAAATTATTGTACTTCAACTGTCTGCTGATGATCTTAAAATTTTATAATATTGATTATTTTTTTAACAAAATAATAACTTAATCGTAAAAATAATAAGCTTAAGGACGGTAAAGGAGTGTCTCTTACAATTTCTGTACCACAACTTATGAAAATATTGAAACAGATGAAAACTGGTAATGGTTTAATAGTTCATAAAGGTGGATTTTACCATTACTATTTGGTGTATTAAGCGCTGTAGGAGTATTGTTTGGTGGTGCATCAGCTGTTGTTAACAATGTAATTAATGACAAATAGAAGGATCAAGAATTAGCAGAACAACGTAGACATAATTTGGAAATGGTAAAACTAGGAAAAGGTACACAAATTTTCGAAGAAGAAAAAATCATTCCACTAAGAAATTTTGATATGGAAATATTATTAAAAAATTTAATATTAAACATTTTCAAAGCTTATTTATGATTGATGAAACACCTAAATCACCACTTAAAAAAATTATGTAGGATAGTTAATATAGATGTTTCTAAAATACTGGTATACATTGGGTTTGTTATAGGAAAATACGCCGTAACATTAATTTTTTTTTATTCTTTTGGAGCCAACCTTTGTAAATTTTTTGAACATCTCAATTGTGAAATAATTTATAATGATGATAGAATATAATATTTTGATGATGTTGTTTGTGGTCATTTGGGTGTATTAGACCATCTATGTCGTAATTTAAAACTGCAAAAAGAAATTCTTTATTAATAAATAATGTATATATTAGGAAATGTGTTAACGAAATCAACAAATTGATATAGTTTCAAAATATGATATTTTTGTTATATATTTTGATACATGCGTTTCAAATGTAAACTCTAAATATGATACACTAGGTAAAGATTTAGAATCAAAATATGGTACTTTTGATTAAAAACAGATGTTAATAGAAGTGTTTCGGATTTAATTTCTCTAATTAAAAAAACTATGGTGACTAATAGTTATATTAGCATTAAAGACCGCAGAGTTGTTTCAGTTGATGATCTGATTGATAAAAAAGATGCTGTTAGTAAATAATTTTTAGATTAAGAATTGAATAGTAAATCATACTAAATTAAAATATTAATTGATACCGATATAGATAATAAATTACAAAATTTAGATAAATAATTACATAATACATTACAACAATCTGAAATAACAATTGATACAAAAAACTAAAATATTACAGAATTTGAATCACTCACTCATAAATTTTGTGATACAATTATAAAAATGAAAATTTCAAACACTACAAATGAGTTCTAGAAAGAAATAGATGATAAATTACAAAATTATGATACACTTATA
The DNA here is from genome assembly GCA_003012365.1 of Medauroidea extradentata. Lineage (NCBI taxonomy): Eukaryota > Metazoa > Arthropoda > Insecta > Phasmatodea > Phasmatidae > Medauroidea > Medauroidea extradentata. The sequence continues at coordinate 7,817 of PNEQ01045573.1, forward strand.
AATTATGATTATTTTAAAAGAAAAGGAAATGGCATTATTCATTTAGTTGGAAAAAATACTACGAAAAATGATAAACTTTATTTAGATAGTAACAAGCATGAAAACATTTTTTATGATGGATGGACAAGTAGATGGGATAGTAATAAAATCAGACTGTTGTAAAATTGTTATCCAATTATATCAAAATTAAGAAAAATCTACATTAATAATTATTGCAGTGTATTGGCTAGCGAAGAAATATGTTTTAGAATATAATAAAAATAGTATAATACATGGTACAATTGTGTTTATTGAAATTATTTTTAAAGTAAATAAATTTTGTAATAAAATTATATTTTAAATAACATATATCTTTGGAAATTATTTAAAGAATTCTTGGGTTAAAGAACATAGTTGAGTTGAAGATGAAACTTAAAAAAAAATTGTAACACTCCCACAGTTCAATAATTTTATATCAACTATAACTAGGAGTAAGCGATCGTTGGATAAAGTTTATGTGCCATACTAAGAACAAGATGTTAATCTAGATTTGAAGATAAATGAGTAAGAAATGTGGTTAATCCAATAGCACCTAATGATGCTGTTAATTTATAATATTACCAAAGTTATATAATATACATTATTCATTTAATCAGAAAATACAGCGAGAAAGAAAAAATTGTGTACTTGGGTGGATATCAAAGTGAATAAATTTTAATGAAGGATGGGGCAATAAATTGAACAATAATTAAACCAAATGAATACAAACAAATTATTGAATTATAGCACACTGTTACTAATCCTAAAATTGGGCTTCCTAAATATAAAAAAACTGGTTTGTTTAAATTGTTTGATGTTAAAGAATATAGTAAAATATTTTTAATATACCAAATAATATTACTGTTATTATTGAAATGGTAATGTTTTGTATAAATATCACTAAACCTCTAAAATGTCTTTAATTTTTTTACGATATTTACCATCATTTAATTAAATGTCATATCTATAGTAATAAAACCATAGACTTTATCCAAAAATTTTAAACACATTTCTCTAAATGTTTCAAATCACGTATCACCGCCAACAAAATCACTATGAATATGTTTAATATTTGTGTCATCCTGCCGAAATATACAAAAAAATTAGCATTATACCTTATTAATTGTTACGGCACTTTTAAGTAAGTTCCAGGTAAATAAAAACAATCAATATTTTAATGTCTGCCACGAGTAAAATTATCTCTTATATCTTGATTATCTAGCATAACATCATCAAAACAACAGAATCGTTACAACAATGATCAAAATCAACAATTTCTTCATTTTATGAGAAAAGTATGCTACTGGTTCATTAATTAATTTAATTGCTGCGTCAGTATCTTCTCTTAAAGCAACACATTCTGTTTGATTTAAACTTCTTGAACATATACATACAGAGTACAAAAATTCAACCCTCCAGTGACCAATCTAAAATTATCTACCATAAGTGTGGTTTTACCGCAATTAGGTGCGCCGGAAATCAAGCAACGAATGTTATATGCAATTAAATTCCGTTACTTTTTTTGAAGTAATATTATCGGGTTTTCTTACTTTTATGTCCCAATCTATATCTCTAGATTTATAATTAATTTTATCTATAGTATAAATTTTTCTTTATAAATTAATAAAGTATTTGTATTTAATAAAAGGCTTAGTTATCCTTTAGAAACAGAAGAACATTCAGTTGGTTTAGTTCTGTTTTACACAACAAATTAAACAACTAAAATTACACAGGAAAATAATAAATAATGATATAGAAAATCTAATTGAAATTCATGTTAGTCAATATAATGTACAAGATCTTGAAAAAACTATAAAAACAATTTCTCCATTTAACAAAATGTTATTTGGCGTGAAAGAAAACAATAATATGTCACTCAAATAAGATAAGGCAACAGAGTAAAAATAAAATGAATTTACGAACTGTTGTTTGATAAATCAGACTCCATTGGAAAAAAAAAATTTGTTTTAAACAAAATAAAGTCCTAGAAAAAATAAGCTTCATCAGGCTGATACAATTCCTAAAATTACTACATTAGAAACAATTAATATACATTGCAATTTAGCAAATGGCATTGTCCTAATGATGACAAATACAACCATAGAGAAACCAGTTTTATTGCTTCATTTAAGGCTAGTGTTTCTTTTGGTGAAACAATTTGTTAACAGAATTACTGAAAAATATTGAGTTAGAAGTGAAAGATGAGGAAAAAATAATTGACTTTGATTCTGCTGAAATAACTGCAACGCTAGAAATTAAACCATAACTATATATTGAGTACAAGATGGCTGTATTTCAAGCCTACAGAACTTACAAAACACTCTACACTCTACACTCTGACTGCAACAGGAAGCTAGGTGATAGATCAGAGTGCCAGTTTTCCTCATCGGACTGGTTTGATAATAGATGGTGCGCGAATTCAATTTTTTTCCTCATTCTACAACTAGTTTATAGCAACGAACTACTGTTTACAGTCCCAGAGATATTTTTGCTTGAATTTTTGAAAAATATTTATGAAATTCTATTTGAAAATTAAATCATTTGTAATAATTTGAATAAAATTTAAAGAAATATTTTAATAGTATATTAATTTTAGTGTAGTTATTCAGTAATGGTTATTTTTTAAAAAAAAATATATATACAACTTCGTTTACATACAATGGAAAATCGGTTTACTGTTTCTGGCAGGTCACGAGTGGCCAAGTATGTCACATTGCTGAATATGAGCTGCCATCTAAGATGGCGGCCATGACATCATCCTCGAATCCGACAATCCAATCCCAGATCCCACTGTGCCAAAACTAGCCAAGTTATACTACTTGAGTTCTAAAACATGTATCGCTTTTCGAAAGATGTTCGCAATGTGCTGTATCCATTTGTGCAACTTTTGGGAAAAGCAGGTAACAGTGGTTTTTTATTCCAGCACTTAGACAGTATTTGTTATCCTTGTGCTTTTATGCTGCTGGAAGTTTTCATGTAGGTAGCTTATTAATCCGAATACGATGCTAACAATGTTACATATTTTCCAATCCGCTCAAAATGTACATGAAATAAAACGAATAGCACCTCAATCTTGTTGTGTTATAGGTAGTAACATTCAAGTGGTATTATCTCAGTGTTTATAATAATCTTGCGGTTATTTGCAACTTTGCCTTAGAATTCCTTTGCACCAATGCCTTGCTTATAATAGTCGATAAAATTCCGATAACACCCTATCTAATATGTGCATGGTTAAAATTATACACAGCGATAAGCACATCTATCTTGAGTCTATTTATAATGACGTAAGCTTTGTAACACCGGCATGTTTATCTACTATATTAATCTTTGACAACAACTAACAAAAAAAAATTATCTCGCAATTGAACATAGTTTATTTCCACAAAAGACTATTGAGAATGATAGGATGACATCCTATACTCATTCGGAGTGTTACTGACATGTAAAAAATTATGCTATGCTTACACTAAAGTGAATGTGAATGCTGTTTCAGCTGTCAGACACCAGAAATACGATTATAGAATGGGAAAAGTAGACAAGCTGCCAGTTGAATGGCTGTTGGAAGCGCTTTCGGATGCCGACTATAGTCCCTGTCCTAGAATTTTGTTGGAATAAGTTACTGTCAAGGAGAAAGATTTTGATTGAGAAGCCGGATATTGCAGCGTGTTAATCAACCAATAGAGTACGTACATTAAACGTACATCCATGGTACGCACTGCGTTAGTTAATGTTGGAAGTAGGACAAGGAGTAAATAGCAAATAGGGAAAGGCTAGTGTTTGATATTATACATGCGGTGAAAAGACTGTTTTGTACCGAATGCATAGTTGATATTCCAGTCAAAACAAAAAACGGGAGATTATTAAAATGACACTCATTTCGATAATTTTTACATATAGATAAACAGAATATTATCCCAAAATTATCTGAAGTCAAGAGATTTTGTGCAGCAGCTAATATCTAGTTCTTAATTACCGGCGAGGGTTGACATGATGACAGTGTGGATAAGCGGCAGAATGAGGGAGGGGGGGGAAGTAGTAGGAAAATGGGGGTGCACTTTGGGGGCGCGGGTCGCCGGAGCTCGGAGCCACGGCCGCCATCTTGGCCGCCATCTTGTCGGCCATTTTGTCGGCCATCATCGGCCATTTTGTCGTACATTTTGTCGGCCATCTTGGATTGTCGACCATTTTGTCGGCTAATTTGTCGGCCATTTTGTCGACGATGTCCTTTCTCTCGGCACCGAAAGACGACGCCCTCTTTTCATGTCATCGTCTCTCTCTCTCATGGCACCGAACATCGACGCCCTCTTTCCATGTCATCAGTCTCTCTCTCTCTCT
>PNEQ01045582.1:0-10178 GCA_003012365.1 Medauroidea extradentata
AAAAACACATATAAAAGTATTAGAAGTGACTGTTCATGAATATCATTGCTAAATTATGTGAAGTCATTAGTAATGTAAGTTGTTATGTTTTATGATCGCCAGCCTGAGTATCTGGAAATAGAAACAGTATTTTTTCCCCTGTTTCACACATTAAGAAAATACGTTATTTATTGTTTCTCTTTACGTGCGTCGTCGTCGTCTTTCATTACAGTATGCTGAACGGAACTTGAATTCTTGAGTTGCGTGTGTCGTGTGTATTTTTAGTGGCGGTTTTAATTTAAAAGTTCGAATACACTGTGCATGCATTTACGCGAATCGTAATGGTAATAGCGCCGTTAGAGTAGACACAGAGAAACCAGTGTTATGAGACGTTTACTCGCAGGTATTTATAACTAAGATTATTACTGAGTATAGCACATATTCAACACCAGTGCATTTAATGAGTACATATTATAGCTAAAATTTTTCGGAGCAGTGTAACGTAAATGTAAACATTGTACAAGCCTATGCAAATAAAAGCACGTGGCAATGTTGATGTTTACATGCAGCAGAAAGATATAAACTGGCAGAAAATAGAAATTAATCAGGGCTTTTTTGAGTGCTCACTTTATTCCGAATCACCTATACATTGCTATACTTATACAGACACTGTTTTTACATATGTTTAATTTTAACAGTAGTGAAGTCATTTAATGTTTCTTATTTATTTATATAGAGCGAACCCTCGATAACTCGGACTAAAAGGGGGAAGAAGCTGTCAGAGTTACGATTTGTCCGTGTTATCGAGAGGTATCCAGGGAGTTGGGGTATTCAGTTATTAATCACAAGAAACGCAAATAAATTAGTACGCTATCATTTCTACAAGGAAAAGAGGCTGCAATAAATACTGTTTAATATGTAACTATCGTATGAAATTACGGGAGGGCCGCCATGCAGTGGGAAAGTTAACGCTATTGTGGAGGACTATGAAAGAATGTCAAACAATGTGGGCAGTCAGATCTTTATTTATTTTTTTATGCTGCTACTTCTGGCTGAACCTTTTTTTTTATCTCTGTGCTAGAAGCTGGCACCAAGGCACCCTTCTATCACATAAAAGTTTTCGTCTGGCTGGCGACAGCCAATGTGTGTGCACATGTGAGAGAGATAAGAAATGATCGTTGGAGATAAGCTAGGGAGGTTGCGAGCGGAAGTAGTCAAGGTCAACCGGTACAGTCTCATGACGCCAACCACCCTAGCCCGTTTGTCCCTTCAGCACCACCATCACCGTCAACAGTGCCCCTGCGCACCTTACGTCAGCTGTGCACCCGACGACGTGTGCATGGATCATCAGCCAGGTAGGAACGGGAACACAACATCCGCATATAGGGTCACGCCCACCCACGTGGCAAAATTTACCAAGAGGTAACTCATTAACGACATGACAATTGAACAAACTAATTATCACAAAAATTACAAGACATTCGTAGTATCAACGGCCATTGGTCGTTTAGTCGAACTCTCTCTCCTCACGGAGAAATTAGCCACGTAAGTGACATGTAGGTTTTAGTCTGTAACTTGGCAGTGTAGCACACCAGCGTAATGATAAACATTCCAAACATTTCAGTTTTAATGACCCAACAGGGAATGGAAGTGGGGACGGTCAACGGGAAGGGACTTAAGAGATCTCCTGTAGTAACGTGGTTATTTTCAGCATACTCTCGCCAAAAAGACGTATAAGGCAGTACTTTAATTTTTGTTGTCAGGTTTTTATGTTTTGAAAAGAGTTTGTGAAAAGGTTTTCTAGTGTGTGTTCTGTCGTCACGTCAAAAACAATTAAGTACCGACAAACACAAGTGCTGTGTAATTGTTTCATTAATATCTTTGCTACCAACTTTATTCATCCACGAGTGTCTAAAATGTTCATCTATTCTCTGTGTTTCATCATAGTAAATTTTTATTAATTATTTCCATCAGTGTTGTGTATGTACTTTCATCTAAAACAATCTCAAGCTATTTTTAACTTTTTATTTGGCGAGTGGCGCGCACGAGGGAAATCGCCACGTGCTCGCCATCTTGCAATTCAGTCTCGGTATTGAGCTCGGTCGGGGCGCACGCGTGGCGCGTGCTCTGAGGTCTTCAAGGTTGTCTTACTGATTTTTAGCTGCAATAGACTCAATTAATACCGGAACCGTTTGCTATTCACCTCAGAGCTGTGCAGCCCTAGATCCCAACGTAAATTTAACATGTAATGTAATATTTTTCATTATATAATAATTTGTGTGTAGTGAATAAGGTAAAGTTAACCTAGTCAAGTGTATCCTGTGTGTGTTCGCCAGGGAACCTCAATGTGTACGGGGCAATCTGCGGCGCACGTGTGTAACTTAAAAAATCGTGTTACGTAGGTAAATAAGAAATTGAACATTGGTCTCGACCATATTCTTGTGAAAGTGTTTACCTCACTAGGCCTTTAAGAGGGATCTGTGTTGAGCGTCTAACCTGGCTCTGACAAGGTTAGGATTCCATGAACACACACATACCAGGTGATAACCCCTGTGTCTTGGCATGTACGTCTACGTTACTGTGCCCCTACGGCTGACGGCCAAACGATTCCCCTCTCATGCTCTCCGCCCGGTAAATCCCGGGGAAGCTGGCGCCCATGGCAACACCATTCACCGACAGCTCACGGCAACGCGTCACTCATGCAATACAAATACCGCACGTGACCAAAAGCATCTCACACAAGATGTTTACATTGAAAAATACCTTACGTCCGTATGTCACAGCGTTGAGCGTAGGGGCAGCTGCTAGCCTGATAGTTACTCTACCCTCCTACAAAGTTACAAAAATAATTTTCTTCGTATACGCGAATAAAAACGGTACTGTAATTAACAATCCTTCTGAGTCACTGTAAATATGTGAACACATTTTAACACTACTAATTTTAAAATTTAATTTTATGTAAGTAAATTGCATCATAGAACACATAATTTACAGCTGTATTCTAACACAATGTGTCATATTATAAGGCAATAAACTTTTAATCATGTTCTACAGAGTTACCGTATTTACTCGCGTAATCGCCGCATATTTATAACCAAATTTTAGGCCCCAAAAAATGGGATGCGGCCATTTTTTCGGTGTAGAATATAACAAACGTACATGTTTTTCTATATTTACTCGTTCATAACGTGACCATTTCTGCTAAAATAAAGAGAAAGACTTTGTCAGTGTGTAGTAAACATGGAAAAATTAAGACTACAAAATCGTGTTAATCCATTCACGTGCGTCACTCAATGAAAATCGTTTAAAATTATCCCGCATAAGACGTTTACATTTTTGGTCCATTACATGTACGCTATTATTTCCCGTGAAGAAGTTTATAAACAAATCCTATTCACGCTTGAAATGTTACAACTCTCCAGACGCCGTTACGTTATCAACAGAGCATCATCAACCAGCGAGCGTGACTCATCATGTCCGGCTTGAGTTGTGTTGTTCTTTCACCTCCCACATCGGCTCTTGAAAACTTCGTTGTTAAAGGGACGTAAAACCCTCTCACCAATTTTTCTACAACACAATGCAAAGCAATTATTTTTAATTTTTCTTTAATGTCCGGAACAATTTGTTTTGCAGCTCTGAATTCATTGCACATAACAGAACAAAATAATTTTCCGTTTATGTGTCATTGTAACCCGTAGTTACCGTCATTTCACAAGCACCATGCTGAATGTTTGTTTACGACACACGTGCGTCCCTGGCTCGCAGGGCGAAGAGTGAGGAAAGATAAAGATGTGCGAGGTCGGCCTGCTGCGTTGCATCTTTACTAGCGCGTCGCGCGCCTCGCTAGCAACTTGCCAGATATTTACTGTTGGATTATTAAAGGCTAAGTAGCGATGGACGACTACGTTATAAAGTTTAATACTGTTCTAAAATATGTGATGAATTTAAATCCAGAAGAAACGATTTTTTTATGTATTTTAAACAAGAAATAATTAATTAAAAATTATTAATTTTTTAAAAATTCTGTCCGAGTTATCCGAAGTCCGGGACATCGAGGTCCGAGTTATCAAGGGTTTACTATACTTCCAATTACTGCCGATAAAATGCAGTGTGCCGAGTGCATACTGCGAAAGTGGACGTCCCAAATCGAATAAAGTGAGCCAGAGCGGCCGAGAGGAAGAGTGGGTAGTGAGAGTGTACACTCTCTTGCATTAAGACCAATGAACTATATAGTAAACATAGAGGAACGAAAACAGCAACATCCAAGGCTCTGAGGTGAAGCCTAATTGAATGTGGTATTTTAGGTTTTTTTACTCGGCCTTGACATGGCGACTCTTTGTGCTCTTGCAGCTCTCGGGGTACTCCTAGGCGTTTTACTCACCGGAAACAAGTTGGCGCAGAGTGTTTTACTCGTCAGGTGAAGATGCTCCCAGGTAAAAAAAGCATGCCCTTTTAGCATTTCCCGCGAGGGCAAGTAGGAGCAAATTGTCTGCTAGATGTGCATTATGTGTTGCAGCTGTAGGAACTTCATCATCTTATGATTCTTGTTTATTAAAATTTCTACATACGTCTGCCAGTTCCGCCATTAAATCAACGCAATAAGTGTTTTCCTCGCTTCTCCGAGAGTTGTCAACACTCTTTGACCTGGGTTGACCTCGTCTCTCGACCAGAAATAAAGAGTCCGCCATTTATCTAATCAAAATAACATGTTCAATTGGTTTTAAGGGGCACACCCTAGGTTAGTGTCTAACTACTGGGAGTTAGGAAGGAGCGGGAGGGGTAGCAGCGTGCCAGGCCTGCGGCATATACGGTACGATACCCTCTAACTACTGCATGCAGCTTGGGTTTGGGAGGAACATGGCTCAAATTGCCTACTGCGAGGTTATGAAGCGCCAAGCCAGCGTTTGTGGCCTGGCGCTTCCCTCAGATTTAACTGGGAGCTAATCCCGTAGAGGGTCATGGTAAACCCGCAAGGTCGCGGGAGAAAACCCATGACGATAGACATGCGAGGTGGGTTCTCCATGCTAGGAAGAAAAGATAGAATTCATGCTATGTATTACATGCTTTGTTAGTTGTGTTAGAAGGCGAAAATTAAAGACGAGCAGGGAGGGCTCGTGATCTAGCTGTAAAAGATAAACTTAAATTAAGATTAGGTCTACTTAACCTAGGGGAAATAACCTAAGTTTCCCGAAGGGCGGGTATGAGTGCCCGCGGTCCTATTTTAGGTGAGAGGTTCTTGTCGCCTATCACGCAGTCATGGCTAGGTTGTGCAGTACATGTGAAGTTGCGTTTGTGGGCGTGTCATTTAATAGAATATTTTTAACTTTTAGCATGAGAGAGCTTTATGCAGCTATTCATCTTGCGTGATAATTACATAAATCGTAGTCTGATACGACATAATTCTGTGGTAATTATTGGAGTAGTGCAAATGAGAAGTGACAAGTGTTTTTACCAATTTAACTTAAATTTATACTTGTGTGCCTTATAAAATAAATGTGATAGAGGCGGTAATCAATATTTTCGATAAGTTTCTTTGTGTTTAAAAGCAAATAAATCTCTTCCGAAAAGAAGACACTCGAAGCAAAATTTCCAGTGTGTCGGCAAACTGAAGAAGCCTACATACGAAAGTTTGCACCAGCAGTTTTATATCAGGTAAGTCATGTACTTTTTTTCTTTTAGTTATGCATTTGACTGTTGCGAAATCAAGCTTTTTTTAAGAAGAAAATTAACTTTACATAGTGTTAAGATGCGACACACACAGATCAGTCCTGAAATTCACTACCGGGTAGCCTAATTTTGTGGGTTCCTACATTCAGTCAAGTCGTAGTGGGAAGGTAAATAAAAATCTAGTAATCAGTAGGCACATCAAAAAATTATAAATAGTTTTTAAAATTTGTCAAAGAAGGAAAACTGAATACAACTGAAGGAGACAGACCATTTTTAAAATTGTGTTGATGTAAGTTACAGGTTTATGAGTTCAGTTATGTTGGTTTTTCAAAAAGAACTATAGTAAGTTAAAGGATCAGGTACAGCAATGAGTAGCAGGGTGGGTGAAGGATAAATGGAGAAGACAAGGGCAGGCTATTGAGGATGAATGGGAACATTTGGCCATCAGTGATGTTGAAGGAACTGGAGTGGAACTCAATTGTTCGAAAGCTGGTCAGGATGTAGAGAGTGGTAAACTGAGAGGGAGACTAGGGTATGTTAGCCTGCCTATTAACTAAGGTAGAGTAGGAGAATAGAGAATAGTAATGAAAAGGTTCAGAGCAGAACAGAGCGGGTACTAGTTTATGCTTAGGTTGGTGAGACAGTGGAATTAGTTATAGGAGCAAGTGAGGGTGATTATAAGGTAAAGGAGGGTATTGGTAGGTGGTTTGATGTGTTCAAAGCTTTTGTTAGCTAAAAAAATCTAATCTTATTATTTTTGTAACACATCCAAAACAATGTTGTGTATTGTTTTACAAAGATAATTTTTTACTGTTTCAGGAAAACCAATGTCAGAGTATTTCCCATACCCTTATGGCGTACCATTTGGTTTACAAAACAACAAGTATTATTTCTTTGTAGAGATATAAGAGGATGGTAACCAGAGACTCATCAGTTGTACTACCGCTGTCAACAACTAGTCCTGAATTGCAGCTTCCTGAAGATGGCGTGTCACCAGTTGTCGTGGAATTGTAGGTGTATGTGGTAGACAATGTTAAGTGAGTGGAATATGGTGAAGATGACTGCTGTCTTCTACCACTGCATTATAAGTTATCATCGAAGTGCAGCACATAAGTAGGCCTCAGTACTTAGTTTAGCTTACTTTAGTTCCAATGTTTTTTTTTCTTTTTTATTTTGCATCAAGATATAAGTAAAGTTTTGTGTTAATTGAATGAGTGTGCATTTGGAAGGGTGAATTTTCCCAACTTGTTACAGGAATACAAAGCTCGATAGTTAATTCTTGGAAAAAAATATATAAAATGCTAGATTTTGTCTTCATTACCTAGCAGTTGACGTTACCGAGTAAATAAATTTGACACATCTAAAAATATATTGTGTTGCTGGATTTATAGCTATATTTGAACATATAAGCCACCATGTGGTAAAATAAACATTAAATTATTGAGAAATGCTCATCTACTTTGTCATAAACATTTTCAGCATGTTTTTGTATATTATGATATGGGCTACTGATTTTAATATACCTGAACTGTACTTTAACAATCGTTTTTCAATAAATGCTTTAAAATTGATCTCCCTCAATTGTGTTATTTTTTGTTGTTGTGGAGCCGAGAGACAGTGAACCACTGTTTTCAAGGCAAAGCTGTAGCTCGAACGTTGTTTTTCATTTTGTGTTAAGGAAAAATGTCAGTAAGTTACTGTTGTTGATGTGTGTGTGTCTTCAATAATATACAGTAAATAGGTAACCTAATACTGTATAGGTATTGTGTGCAGTTTTTCCAAGACAAACTTTCTTATCTGGTTTCCACCAATCCAAAAGGTCAGAAATGTGAATTCCCCTGACAATATAAGAACTTAGAAATTTAACACTGTTCATCCCATTACACTGCCAATTTGTGTTATCCAGAGTTTTAGTAAAAAAAACTGGGTTTGAGTAAAGTTTCTTATGTGATTGTTACTGAAAACTGCCTCATCACAGTTACGATACGTGAATAGTAAAGAGTGCAAAAAAAATGTTAATTAAAATTTGTGTGTCTGAACTTGGGGAGATTACTGTATCCTTAGGAAATGTGTAACTGGCACACTTTGTATAGGTGTGAAAAAGTAAATAATTGCAGTGTTCCAATGAAAGTAGTATCAAAAATAACTTAAATATGCACATTCAGCTATGTAACAAGCATCATTACCAAGTGTGTAGTGCTGCAGTCAACTAAGGGAGGTACCTGTATTTACATTAAAGAAAATGGTAATATTAGTTGTGAAAATGACGTACATTTAATATGTGAAGATCAAGTTTTTGAATGTTAGTTGTGTATGCATGACAACTGGATTAGGTAAAAAAAGTAATTATTATGAACATATACAGACCTCCAACTGGCAACTTTAATAATTTTTTGAAACTGCTTGAAATTAACCTTCAATCAGTTTACAGACCTAACCTAGAAATTATTTTATGTGGGGACTTCAATATTGATTACTTAACAGATAGCAACAGAAAAACTGAACTAAATAGTTTACTTAACACTTACAATTTGAAATCTATTGTTAACTTTGCCACTAGAATTGATGAAACTTCCCAGACGGCTATTGATAACATGTTTATTGACAGCAGCCTAGTTGCAACATATCACTGCTTCCCAATAGTAAATGACTTATTAGATCATGATGCACAAGTATTAGTTATGCCTTCTGTTACTTTATTAACTTCATACTCTGACATAATATAATCATAACACACAACAGTTACAACATTGCTGTCCGTCGACCGTTTCACCACTGACTATCCACAACAACTATCTATACTGAGTACTCATCTGAAACACCACAAGCAGGAGTACCAACTTGCATATTACAACCCTAACATATGCTAACACTAAAATATAACACCCTAAAACACAACACCCCTCCCATTTTACATGACGAAGTCTTTCGTCCACCTAGGTTGAACCGTTGCTCTTCTAGGTCTGGTGTTACCCGGGGTGTCTGCAATGACCATCTGCTCATCCAGATCGCTAGGTCTATGCCGTGGGCTTGCCTGCTGCGACATTGTGGACTCAAAACCTCTGAATTCCTCTTTGTAGGGTGACGGTGGTCGTACCAACGGAACTTCTGCCTGCACTGCCCCATTGTGCACTTCTACAGGCTGTTTGACTTCAGCGGCCGCGGAGCCTACACCCTACTTGCTTGAGGGATCACCTCACTAACATCTGCACCAGGAGTACCATACCGGCGGCGTAACTGGTCAATGTGCCGCTTCATGTGGATCCCTTCATCTGTTAACACAATGTAAGAGAGGGGACCTGTCATTTCCACAACAACAGCAGGGATCCATTTTAGACCACGCCCCATTTTCAGTGCGAAAACCAGGTCTTGAGGAGCGAACATCCGTGGAGGAATTGGTTTCACTTTCTCCTCTTGTTTGGCTTTCATTTCCTCAACAAAGTCAGGGGGCACCCTGTCTAAGCACGTTCGTAGGCGTCGCCCCATGAGTAGTTCAGCTGGGCATGTTCCAGTTGCAGCACATGGCGTTACATGCTGCGTTAGCAACATCCTAGCCAAACGTTGCAGTAAGTCACCCCCATGCATTCGCTTTAGTGTCTCCTTCATAGACTGGACCATCCGTTCTGCCTGGCCATTTGATGAGGGATGGTACGGGGCAACCCTGACCAATCTGACACTGTTGTTACTTGCAAAGTTGATGAATGCAGCAGAAGCGAATGCTGTTCCATTGTCACTTACGATGACATCATGGATGCCATGGGTTGCAAACAGAGTACACAATGCTGTTACGACACTCTTGGTATCTGTGGATGCTACAGGTAGTACCTCCAGCCATTTAGAGTACGAGTCTACTACGACTAGGAACACTTGCCCTCCGACAAAATCAACATGCAGCCTGGACCATGGCTTCCTGGTCCATTCCCAAGGGTGGTTTGGAGCTTTAGGTGGGCTATGACGTGATGATTGACAGACCTCACATTGCTGCCCCATCTCTTCTACCTCTTTGTGGAGCCCAGGCCACCATACATAGCTTCGAGCCAGTGCTTTCGTACGGACAATTCCTTGATGGCAGGCATGCAGTGTTTGGAGGACATGCTTGCGTGCCTTGCCTGGAATCACTACACGATTTCCCCACAACATCCCCGATGTGTGGTCAGTTCATGTTGCCTTTTAATAAAGGGCTCAAATTCCACTTCCAACTTCACATTTTGCCATCCCTTCATGGCCCAATTGTAGACCCTTGACAAAATGGGGTCCTTCTTGGTAAGGTCAGCAATCTCATGTGCTGTCATTGGGGGTGTGTCTAGAGCTTCCAGAAGAAGTATTTCCCTTGGTGCTGGCACAGGAATTTCTAGGGTTACTCTGGGAAGACGACTTAGTCCATCAGCATTGGGTATGCTTGCTCCTGGTTTGTAGGTCAATGCAAAATCGTAGCCACTAAGCAAAATGCTCCACCGAAGCATTCTTGGTGAAATTATATTTGGTGTGACCTTGTCTACAGTGAATAGTCCTAGAAGGGGCTTATGGTCAGT
>PNEQ01045583.1:0-10179 GCA_003012365.1 Medauroidea extradentata
AAAAGAGTTAAATTAAGTACTGGATTTAATAGCTCACAAAGCTACGAAATACACAAAACAGTAATCAACTAGAACTCTCACAACACAATTAGTTATGCACACAATTACTCCTGTGTCACAGACACGTTAATTAACTTTGACAATTAAAGCACAAGAAAAGTCTACCATCAATTAATTAACCACTATAAATCACAATAAACAGTATTTCTAACAATGACACCATGTGCTGCGCAGCACCCCGAGTGCACCGCTGTCTTCACTCTTGAGGTCTTCTGTTCGACTCCCGTCGCGCACCTCCTCTTCGCCTGTCAGCCCGCCGCAGCAGTCCTCTTGTATCGCCAACACTGCTCCGAAGTTAGCTGCCTGCCGCCTCACAGTAGACTTTGACGTCACCAAGATGTCTTCGCCAGTCTCTCTCCACAGGCGTAGCACCTTCCTCTAGCACTTCCAATAGCGAACTCCCTCAAATGTGCCGATTCTGTGCTTTTATACTAGCCCAGACAGTCGGTTATTCCCCGCATTACAGGGGTCTAAAAATAGACATTTCATCTTGTTTCGGATGAGCTTCTAGTCACGTCCGCCGCCCTCGAAGGGTTAAGACGCAGTTGGGACAGGTATCTATGACGTAGGTTCGGCGGGATTCCCACTATGAGCCACCCGGGCTTTGAATCATCGGCCAGCCCTCAAGGTGTTACGAAACAGCCGCCGACCACTGGCCTCCAGGAACATGGCACGCAACAGTATTAACAAACTGTCAAAAGGCACCGACTGACTCAAATAAAAAATTAACAGGGTCCTAAGATTGTTTTTACACTACCATGAACATCCTATAAAATTTAGCCCTAATGCTGCTACAAGTGTCAATTCAGTATTCAATACAAAAGTTTTTTTTATAATGTTGTAACACTGCAAACTGATACGTTATTATAACCATATTTTTATGATTAAAGTTTTTGAAGTGTTTGAAGGTGCGAGTTGGCTGGCTATGGGAATGGCGAAGGCTACAAATTTGTAAATTTTTTCTTCATCTTTAGTGCATAGTAAAATTTAAATAAGTTTGCACTTGGTCAGTTCCCTCCCCCCGCCCCTTTTGTTTTAGTCAGTAAAGTCAGTTTTTTTCTTGTTCTAGTCAGTTAAGTCAGCAATTTGAACTAGCCAGTTAATTTCCATCCCTGAAACCGAAAACATTGAACAAAGTATTGCACAGCAAGGCTAGAGATATAATGAAAAGTGACTCAGGATAACACTGCTTACGTTTTTCCTTTCAGAAAATGCCTGTTTACCTGTCTCACTAAGCTCACTAAGTAGCATTTATAGTATGCTGGTTATACCGTTCTGAACTGTCCTTAATTAAGCTGAAAATGCGCTCACACTTTAACATTACTGCATTACTGCGTGGGCTGGATAGGATTGACATCGCTCTTGTCATACGATTATATTTTATAATTCCATCAAGTCCACGAATACTGGTTAACTGAGACCATTATACATCTTCACTAACTTCTGTTGCACAATTAGCTGGACCTGAAGAGTTTTATACTTCATCTACAGCAGCGGTTTGTGTTTTCCCTTTCTTTACGGTAAGCATAAAACAAAACAATTCAACAAAGTAATATAAAGATGAAAAGTTATCGAGTCTAGCAGCTTCTGCTCGTTTCAGTACTTCATTTTTAATGGAAACTTAGAAAACAAAATTTTCTTTGTCTTCCAAGTTTTCTCACAATGTTCAAAGTTTGGTACACTATTACTAAATCTGGGCCTTCTTTCTAATTCACAATGGAGTGGTAGTCAAGTTCAAGTTGAGAGCTGCTGTTAATTACTTTTGGCTTCACAAAGTTTGATAGTATGTTTCTCAAAAAAAATCCAACACTTTCCTAAGAACACGAATGTGTGAGGAGGCCGACTGGGGTGTTGTATTTACTTTAATAAAATGATTATATTACACTAAGATTAAATTGACAAACGATATTGTTGCGTTTAGATGCCGGGAACATAGACAGTTTTTCTTTTCAATTCACAATGGGAGTTTGATTTTTCAAAATGGGTTTGTCAAAAGGACATGCTAAATCAACCGTCTTACTACTGGAACAAGGGACACTGATGCAATCGGATTTCCTATTGCGTTCAATCTCATTTTCAAAATTTAGGCCAAATTCAACAGGGTTTGGAATGGGTGGGTTGTGTTGTGAGGGACAGAACTTAAGAATACTGTATGAACTAAGGCTATCAGATGAATATTTCTCACTTACAGCTTCTTCATTAAAGCAAAGTATTTAGTCTATATTCATGGACAAACAATAACAGCTTTTTCCGCAGCCAGATTTTTTGTCGGTGACATCTGTGACCAATATCTATAAGATTTTTTTATTTATTTTAATACACCTGCAACACTAATCTTGCGACCTACTATTACATCTGCATTATCAAAACACAATACTATACAATGCTCAACAGGTACTTTCTTTGATTGAAATTGTGAATGCAGTAAGTTCCCTACATTACATCCTGTAGAATCGCCTAATGCAGAGTTGGAGAAAACAGCATTTATCATTTTTTGTTGCTTTTCGTCAAAGAATGTTACAAAAATCCGATAAAGCATCACATTTGAGTCATTACTACCATCAGTCGCAATGGCAAACGGTCAATTTTGTAAACATTGAATTGAATTACATAATCTGTTTTATCAAGCAACTTTACTTACAATAGCTGAAGATTTAAAACTTGTGCACTTAAAATTTTTGGCTACCTCACGAGTTTGGAAACATATTTCTTAGCAATGCACCAGCACGATCTGCAGTAACCAACAATATATAATATGTAATTTCAGAAATGTAGTATAGCTCTTTTCACATCTAAGCCAACATTTCCCGATCCGAAATTTTTTTATATTTTCTGGCTTTCTTCTAGGCATTTTAAATTTCTGACGAGTTTCGCCCTTTTTCTCACAACGTGCAAAGTTCACATCGCAACAACACCCTATACAGTCAATGAGCGTGTCACCTTTTTCAGACTTTTTGATGCAAGAGAATTCGATATTGCACAGTTCCCAGAATAACTAATCATACACTTTCTACTTACGCATTTTAAATTATTGCATTCTTTGTGCAATCAAACAATAGTACCATACCGAAACAACACAACATGTACCAGAAAAGCATGAAGAATAATAAAGGAGTACACATTACACTACGAACAGTATACAGTAAAATCAATACGTTTTTAAATAACAATGAATTATATACACACAATCATGCATACATTAAAGCTTGTTGAAAGACCACCATCATGATTACAACTAGCGAGAGAAAACTACCAATAAACGAAGTTAAACACGCAGCTAATTATACAAAAGAAAGATTACATATCTGACCCTGATTTACTGACTGTATGTGGAAGATGTAGCGAAATACATTGCTGGGCTTGTAGTAAAGAAACTAGAATGTAAAGTGAAATTCAGTTTATGCAATTCTGAACTTAAAGTTACATCAGATATTACTATTTCAGATGCTGGAAACTGTTCATATAAAAAAACTTTTGGAAAGTATAAATCAAGGTGGCTTTGTAAAATCATAAGATGTATATCCGTGCAAAGAAGCACAGAAAGTTTGAGGACGGAACTCTGCATTCCAAGCTAACACTCCACTTTATAGCAATACTGTGTGTACTCTACCGAATGTCCCCCCCCCCCCAACCAGGTGGTGGTGGGGTAGAATACCGTGCTTGTCTTAAGAGGCAACAAATCGGGGTGCAGTCGGGAACTGAAATTTATTCTGACTTTCGTATAATTTTTCGTCCTTCGCCTTCTTTCTCATCGTCCTTTCTCTTTTCATTTCATCAGGTTCCATTGTTTATTTCCTCTCTCTATTACCTAAGGCAAGGGCGGTGTTGTTCTTCCTAATGAGGGCCTACCCTCACTTATGAGTGCTGCCTCCGAATTGCGTGACCGTGCGGGGCGCCTTCGTTTGTTATGGTTTCGCAAACGCTTCTGATGACCATAAACGCGTTTACGGTCAACGTCTGTTTTATGTGGGAATAGCAGTGAGTGCAACAGATGTCTCGCGTGGACTGGACTGACGCGCAAGTCTTTTGCCCATACGAGAGGCGGCGCTGCGCAGCGGTGGACGCGCGAAGGTGGGGTGGCTCGGCCGGGAGCACTTTTTTGGCTGGACAGTGGCGAGCATGGGTTGGAATCTTAAATGGGAGGTAAGAGAACAATACATTTAGTTGTGTGCACATCCGCCGTGGTACACTATAGATTGTTTTGAATCGACTAGAAGGAAAGATTGAAAATTAAAATGACGAATGGCGGAATTGTGGTTTTATGCTATGTTCGCGCAAAAATGTTAAGTTCGTGTATGCATATTTGCGCTTATGTTCTATCAAATGTTAGTTATTGTGTTGTTGCGGCTGTTTGTGTCACATGGTGAGAATTCGGTGTTCAGTGTGTAATATTACGTTCAAGGTTATGAGGCCTTAAAAATGACTAGAAAAAAAAAAGCCATGCTGTGTTCCTGGATGCGGAGATACGTCTATTCGTCATTGTTTGCCCAAAAACAACTAAGTTTTGTATGATATATGGCTTGAGAGAATAAACTACACCAGGTTTTTATCGCTGTACAAGGAACGTGTATAAAAAATGTACGTCGTATGTGAGCGGCACTTTATAGACGAATGCAAAAATCTGGGCTCCAAGCAACTTACGATTTATTCGCTTCTGTCTTTGTACTTGCCGAATTTTGCTAAAGTTACCTCTGTACATAATCTTTCAAATATCCAGGCAAAGGTAAGTAGGTATCACACTTAAATTTCGTACTACCAACCTGTTGTTACGGGGAATGATTTTATAGAAATAACTCGGGTGCCTATTGTTAAGATAAAGGGGTTCTGTAGTAGTTAAAATTTATTTGTTTAACAAACCTTAAACAATGGCGTACGTCCTTTAGCCCGTATATTGTCAAAGTCCCATTATTAGAAACATTCAACTATCTCGTGTATTCACTTAAGAAGCATGCTTTTTTAACCTTTTCTTGCTGCACAATGTAACATTCCCTAGTGAATATGACTTTACTGTTCATCCATTAAGCAGTCATACGATAGGCATACTTGCATTTAAATGTATTTTTATCTTGTTCTTTTGAAACCATATTTTATAAGGGTAAATTGGGATTAAAAAAGGGGGGGTTTATAAAGATCTTGTGTATTCACGAAGCTTGCTTGTATCAGTTTCCTAGTGCACAATGTAATTATCCGTAGTGAATATGAATTTACTGTATAACCACCTTAAAGTAGGTCTATTAAAATATAAACATTCTTGCATTTTAATTTATTTTTATTTATCCTATCATTTTTGACCAGATTAATGATAAGGTGTGATGGGGAGGGGGATAAAGTGATAAATTATTGGAATATCACCTCATTGTGTGTGTGCAGGCAACAGCCCAATTATAAGGAAGTTATTATTGGTTTTGCATGCAGTGTTTATAGTTTATATATTCTATTTATCTTCTAGAATGCAGTACAGTGGTCACATGCAGCTCTAGGGAGAAAGAAAACATTAAAAATAGAGAGCTATAGAACTGTGCATCTCTATGTTTATTAGTATCATTATGTAAGATCATTAACCTTTATTTCGTTTAATTTTTAGCCAGTAAAAAAAACATAGCTATTTAAAAATTGGGAAATATACGTCTGCCGTAATTTGCTTCTAACCATTCCATTTGTTCATCGCCTATCTTGCTGCCCTTCTCTACCTTCTCCAATTCTCTCATTTCCACCTCCACATATGGATCAGTTTTGTATCAGTAACTGTATTTGTGAAATTACATAGATTTAGTATCTACCTTCATTTAATTTATGTTGTTTACAGCTAGAGCTGATATTAAAAAACAAAGCAGTGAAAAAGATATTCCTGAATGGTCATCAAAGGAGACGGGAGAGATGTCGCAAAAGGCTTCAAATACACATCTACAGATCCAAACCATGGACATAGATCGTGCTATTGTGGACAACATTGGTTCATGTAAGCTGCAACAATCATATAAAATCACAGAGTAACGGTTAGGAATGTCAGTGAAACGGAAAATGCTCGCAATTACAATTTGAAATACCAGCTCAGCTGCCTGTTTTTATATTTTCCAGTAAAGCTTTTACTTACAACAAACATGATTTGCCGCAAGATACAGTTCCTTTTATAATCCTAGACTCCTGGCTCCATAACAATGAGAACAACGAACTTAAGTTTTTTATATACAGAAGACAACAAAAGACTATACTTTTCTTCAGATTGTTTGGCTACACACTGCCGCATGTTCGCCACAAAATAGCTTGCACGCTGGAATTCTTTCTGGACTGCTACTCAAAGTCATCACAACATACAAGTGATCTGACTACATAATGAATACTGTAAAGGCGAAGCTTTCACACGATACTAGTTGGTTCCTTTTCTTTCTAACTTACTACAGAAGTTACATTGATTCTTGTATGTATACTAACGAAGACAATAAAGAAAAAGTTAACACCGGCAGTCTATCTAGTTGCGCCAGCGCCCTTTTGGTTTTCCTGCGCAGCCCCACTTCCTATGCGCTTCACTCAAATTATCTCCTGGAAATATCGTCAGCACTGTTTAAGTTGCAGTTTGGTTTTTAACTAAACAACCTAGTAATCTCTTCACTGAGCATTGGGCAAGTATAACTCAAGACACAAACTTCCGCCAACGTCGACAGTAACGAGAACTTCCAGATTAAGAAGCAGCATTTTGACACACACAAACACCCAGAACCTCCTTCCACACCCCCCCCCCCCTCGGTTTCAACTGGCGCCGAAGAACAAGGATCTGAGGGAATCAAAGTACCTCGGAGGGCTCTACGACACGCAACAACAACCAGGGGCAGTGCCAGGACAGCGCAGTGAAGAGACTTAAACTTCAGTAGTCTTTTCTTTTTCCGTGGAAAAAAAAAGATACCGTAATTAGATTTCAACTAAAGGTACGGTAAATGAGAGAAGACGACAAACAACAGGTTTGTGTTTACCAGTGCGGGTAGGTAACAAAAGTACGCCGTATAAAATTGTGCCTCGTATTAGCAATTTTTTTTTCTGTTTTTTGTTGTTGTCTTGAGTCACCGAGAAAAAGTAGAAATAGGAGCGTAAACATGGTTTTTTATTAGATAAATACACATTTAGCCTATCAATAGCACGTCTTGTCTATGTTATGACGTTGTGAGAAAAAAACCTGAAAGCATGGCTGATACCGCCAAAATTTACTAGACTTCATAAAAGAAATGTTAAGAGGCACAGAGTAGGATTGAAGAGCAGACTAGGACAGTAATAGGAGAAATTAGAGGACAGAAAACAGAAATTAGAAGGGACACTAATGAGTTTAGGGAAGAGGTGAATAGTGCAGTAAAAAGTTGTGCAGAAATATGTTTGGAGTAATACAGACAAAATCTAGTAATACTATTGAAGAAGTGAAAGTTGAAGTGAAGAAACAAGATGCAGTGTCCAAGGTTGTGGTAGAGTTAGGCCTAGAGGAACAGAAAGTGACAGAGTTGCAGGAAGGTAAAGGTGAGGGTCCCAGGTGGGCAGAGCCCTTAAAACGTAGTGATACAGCGAAAGAGACTGTTTTTGCTACCCCCAGCTAATTTTTTATCTTATGAACATGTTACTCATTGTTTACTTGCAAAACAGATCAGCGATAACATGTTTTGGCCCAACCCACTTCTCTTTTCCTCTAACCTTTGCTCACCATCTTTTTGAAATAATGCAGTTGCTATAGATCTCTTTGTATCTTATACTGTTATCATGATTGTGTTGATTTAATAACAGGCACATTTGCTATTGTTTGAAGTAGAAATAATTGAAACCTGAAATATGCACTCGTTAATGTTTATATTCCTTGTATAGTTGCATTTGCAACATTTGTTGACCTGTACCAGTGTTAGTTTACAAAATACGGCCGAGCGCCTACCAGTAGTGCCAATCTCGTGCATAAACTCTGTAAAAGTGCACTAAAACGACGATTGCGGGAAATACACACGTAAATATAAATTGCACTTGTTTGTTATTGCTTAAAATGTGTTTTACGTTTATTATTATAATTATCATGTGTTCTTGTGTGTTAATTATAGTGTTAAACGGTATTACGAGCATTTATAATTCAAGTCGGGAAGTTTATTTGTGTAATAGAGTAACATTGTGCCACGAGAGAGTATTTCTGTTGTGCGAGTGTGGTACACCTATAGATGCAGACAACCTCAAGCGGCCCGGCGGCCATTTTGATAATGGTACTTTCAGCCCCCCCCCCCTCAGGGGTATATAAGGCGGGCGCTGCGCCCAGCTAGTCAGTGAAAGAGTTCTGTTCAGGCAGCCGCAGTGTGCACATCGTGCTCACTGCCATCTACCAGTCTACCAGACCTTCAGCTTCAGTCGCTCATCTGTGTGTTGGATACGTAACCGTGACAACTAAGACACACAGTGTGAGTGGGTAACTATAGCTCGCAGGTCGGTTAGGCAGGCAGGTTAGTTTAGAGTTTTAAATTTCTAGGCAAGCTTGCAAGTGCTTGACACCGAGGGACTGTTGAAAGGTTTTACTGTCTGCTGCTGTTTTAACAGCGCCAGCCAGTTTCTGCATATCTTCTAGATTTTTATTGTTAGTATAGTATTAGTGTAGGCTATATTAATTCGACACCTTGAGTAGATTACTACACCCCACCCCCTCGGGGGCCCCACCCAGAGTCATGGCAGGCTCACCAGACCCCCCTCCCCAACGAAGCGAAAAAACGCCGCAAAGAGCCGGACAACGAGCCAGAACCCAGCCAAGCGATGGACACAGGGTCCACACAACCCCGTCCTGCATCGGGAACCCAGACTGCCCCCCAGCCATCCAGCCAGAAAACCAGACATACGGCCTATAACCGTATACCACACACAGTCTTGTACATACGAGACTGTAGTGCGCCAGTTCAGGTCCCGGCTGCTAGAGCCAACTAAGAATCGAGTCGTCCCGCAGGGCGTAGAATACCTGCCAGCCTCGCTCTCCGACTACCAGAGAGCGATCGCCATTCTGGAGGAACTGAAGGTGGGCTTCAGTGTCCTCACGCCTCGCAGCGAACTGCCCCTAAAAGTCGCCATCAAGCGGCTAGAAAAATCCCTGCCACCAGCCTTCATCAGGGAAGAACTGGAAGCCCTGGGCTACCAAGCTATTTCAGTGGAACCCAAGTTCTCTCTGCGGGACCGCCAGCCATTGCATATGTTCGTTGTTGAGCTAGTCAACAACGAATACAACCGAACTATTTTCGATGTACGCTCTCTCTGCGGCCTGCTAGTCAAAGTAGAGGAGTACCAGCGCCCTCCAGGACCCCCCCCCCCCCAGTGCACTAATTATCAAAGATTCGGGCACTCAAGCAAGGTGTGCCGTGCCCCGCCCCGCTGCAGGCTGTGTGCCAAAAACCATGCAACAACAGCCTGCAACATGGAGGATCGCGATGATCGCTCCAAGCGAATCTGCGCAGGATGTGGTGGCAGCCATGCAGCAAACTACCGCGGCTGCCAGGCGTATAAAAATGAGAAGTGGCGTTTTCTTCCGCAGGAAGAACGCAGTAAACGCCAACAACAAATCAAGCTAGACTTGCAACCCCCCAGACAGTTCTCCCGCCCTACCTCCACAGCCTGGCAACAACCACCTCCAAATCCAGAGGGATGGGTCCCAGTCCAGAGACAAAACCGCCGCACCCCACCACAAAATTTGTGCCGGGATATGTGCCAGTACCTACTGGCAACAGGTACAGCGCCCTCAACATGCAGGGCTTCTCTGAAGTGGATTTTCCCGCCCTCGCAAATCCCCACAGGCCCAGAGGCCAACGCCCTCAGCAACCAGGACCAAAGGGGAAAATGTCAATTAACACTCCAAAAAAGGGAGTGAAAAATACAGCTGGCTCTCGCCTCACGAGCGCCCAGCAGCAGACTGCCAAGCAGGTTGCCCCCACCCCGCCCCAGGCGCCGCGTCAGGATAGGCCAGAGCGCCTGGCCAACCAGCAGCCAGCAGCCCAGAGCGAGAACATAAATAGCCCAAAAATCGCCCCAACCGCCAGTATGGACACAACACCCGCAGAAAGCACATCTGCGCTGCCTCCTTCCTTCTCCTTCGACACACTGAAGGAAAAAATAAGCCCAAGCCCCGCAGCA
>PNEQ01045584.1:0-10178 GCA_003012365.1 Medauroidea extradentata
GTAATATGAGTTTTCGACTCACATTCGATATATATCGATCCCATAGTTTTTTATATAGCGACGTGATTTTTGTTTAGGATTGATGCTTACTCAAATACCTAAAAAGTAATTTCAGGAATTTTCGAAATTCGCCACCTAAGGACGTGAAAAGGGGTGAAAAGTGGTGAAAAGCGTTTTCAATTAATCGTCGATATATCTTAAACCCAGCGGGCTAATGTTGTGTTTTTTACACCCACGAGATACCAATAATGTATTCTAAACGTTTTTCAAGGGTTTTTCGAAATTTACTCTCTTAAGTGGTGAAAAGACCTTGAACGTGTTTTAGATAAATCCTCGATATCTATCGAACCCGTCGAGATATACAATTAATTTTTGCTTCAGGACGATGATTACAGAATTTATTGCAAAACTGTATTCAGATTTTTCGAAATTTGATTTCTCAATACTGTGCAAGGGTGATATGTGTTTTTTTAGTGAATGATCGATTTTGATTCGACTGAACGAGCTAGCGATGTGATTTACACTTCAGTTGGATACTTACACAAATGTTTAAGATCTAAATTAAAAATATTTCTAAATTTGACATCCAAAAGGGTGAAAAAGCACAAAATTTGTTTTCCATCAACCCATGATATCTATCTAACCAGTAGCGATATTGAGGTGTTGTTCGCGTCAGAGTGATGCTTACGTAAATATTTAAAAAAATATGTATGGCAATTTTTTTCTTTATAAGAAACGTGATTATTAAGAATAAAACTTAGTTGGTCAATAATCAAGGCAGACGATCCGAATAGCAGGAACGAGCAGCGAGAAACAACTTATACAGGAGTTTCACTACAGTAACCTATCGAG
This sequence comes from Medauroidea extradentata, assembly GCA_003012365.1. Lineage (NCBI taxonomy): Eukaryota > Metazoa > Arthropoda > Insecta > Phasmatodea > Phasmatidae > Medauroidea > Medauroidea extradentata. The sequence continues at coordinate 853 of PNEQ01045584.1, forward strand.
ACTTGGTGTTGTACAACCTCTATGAGCCCAGGACACAGATATTTTGTTTTATTTTTTCAATAAATTTTATTTTCATGAATTATTTCGACGTTACGGGACGCAGTTGTTTGTCACTCAGGTCTAAATTCCGGGAGGTTCTGGGCTCGAATTCCGTTAAAAGCTGCGTGCAAACGTTCAATTCTGACACACAAAAACTACAAGGCAGATCGAATTAGTGCAATTTACATGTAGTCTTTGAAAGGGGTAAAATTGCAGTTCGCTTTCCACTTAGGTTCCTCTACAATATCAGCTGACATATCGTCGGTATACTGACAAAAGTGACTAAGTCATAAATATTATTTCGTTTAAAAACAGTATTAAATTGTAGATATTAACAAAAATGTGGTATGTTACTATACTCTGACACAACAGTACCAAACGACGAATATGCTTTAAACTTGGGCAATTGTTCGTGAACAACTATACATATTCCCAGCATTTTTATAATTTTATCTCATTTTAACTTTATCACTTTTGGCAGTAAACCGACGATGTATCATCTCCCTAATCTCAGGTTTAGGGCTCCAAATACGTTTCCGCGAAACCTTTACCCTCTGAAACTTTATAATGTCAATAAAGTTAAAGTGAATATTTCGAAAATATATAATTGAGGGCACCGTCACCAACGGTTGTGCACAGGGTAAACAGATGTTTCTCATTCCTTCTTACCTTAGGTGTCTGTAATTACCCCACAACCTCAAATAGGCAGGGCTATAAATAAGGCTCAGGAGTAGTCGCTGTTAGTGGCAGGGACAAACTTAAGACTGCTTTTCGCGAGGACAGCTATAGCTACTTATCCTGCTGCAGAATTAGTTCAACTAGCCGCTTGGACATTCTAACACTTGATGACTGAAGTACCAATCTTTTGTACAAAGAGGTTTTTCAGTTAAAGTAAATATTATCAGTTACGAATAATACTCGCGAGCAAAGCCGCGGGGGACTGCTAGTAAAGATATACAGAGACTATAGTAACACCATCAATTAATACGTTATTAAAATTTAGTTACTCTTATCTATAGTACACGCGGGCGGAGCTGCAAAGGGAAAGCTAGTTTAAAATATTTCGAAATTCGACACCCAAAGAGGTGAAAAAGCACAAAATTTGTTTTCCCTCAACCCACGATAACTATCTAACCAGTAGCGATATTGAGGTGTTGTTCGCGTCAGAGTGATGCTTACGTAAATATTTAAAAAAATATGTACGTAATTTTTTTCTTTATAAGAAACGTGATTATTAAGAATAAAACTTAGTTGGTCAATAATCAAGGCAGACGATCTGAAAAGCAGGAACGAGCAGCGAGAAACAACCTATACAGGAGTTTCACTCTACAGTAACCTATCGAGACGTGGTGTTGTACAACCTCTATGAGCCCAGGGCACTGATATTTTGTTGTTTTTTTTAAATAAAATTTTATTTTCATGAATTATTTCGACGTTACGTGACGCAGTTGTTTGTTACTCTGGTATAAATTCCGGGAGGTTCTCGGCTCGAATTCCGTTAAAAGCTGCGAGCGAACGTTCAATTCTGACACACAAAAACTACAAGGCAGATCGAATTAGTGCAATTTACATGTAGTCTTAAAAAGGGGTAAAATTGCAGTTCGCTTTCCACTTAGGTTCCTCTACAATATCAGCTGACATATCGTCGGTATACTGCCAAAAGTGATTTAGTCATAAATGCTATTTCGTTTAAAAACACTATTAAATTGTAGATATTAACAAAAATGTTGTATGTTACTATAATGTGACACAACAGTACGAAACGACGAATAGACTTTAAACTTGAGCAATTGTTCGTGAACAACATATACATATTCCTAGCATTTTTATAATTTTATCTCATTTTGACTTTGTCACTTTTGGCAGTAAACCGACGATATATCATCTCACTAATCTCAAGTTTTGGGCATCAAATACGTTTCCGCGAAACCTTTACCCACTGAAACTTTGTAATGGCAATAAAGTTAAAGTAAAATTTTTGATAATATATAATTGAGGGTACCGTCACCAATGGTTGTGCACAGGGTAAACAGATGTTTTTCATTCGATTAACCTCTTACCTTAGGTGTCTGTAATTACCCCACAACCTCAAATTGGCAGGACTATAAATAAGGTCCAGGCGAAGTCGCTGTTAGTGGCAGAGACAAACTTAAGACTGCTTTTCGCGTGGACAGCTATAGCTACTTATCCTGCAGCATAATTAGTTCAACTAGCCGCTTGGACATTCTAACACTTGATGACTGAAGTACCAATCTTGTGTACAAAGAAATTTTCCAATTAAAGTAAATATTATCAGTTGCAAATAATACTCGCGAGCAAAGCCGCGGGGGACTGCTAGTACATATAAAACTTAATGCAAATTGTGGTCTGTTAACTCTCCAGGACAGAGACTTTCCCGCCGCTTGCGCGAATAAGCTAACCGTCGAGGGAATCAGAACGTTTTTGCTGATTGAGGGGAATTCGGAAAAATGTAGGAAAAATTTGGGGCGATTTTCAACTTTTTTCGTGTAAATAAGATATTTGTAAAAAAAAAAAAAAATGAAAACTTGGCGAGAAAGGAGGGAGTTGTGTGATATAATCCAAAAGTATGACAGCTCCTCTGCTCTTCATTCCCAAGCCCCTGCGACAGGACATACCAAATTCTACAACTAAGTGTCATTCCTCTCTTAATATAAGCTAAGCTATAAAGTGTCTCATATAATAGTTATTTTATTTTTTGTGAGCAATCACATTCTAAAGAGTTCGAGCATTTAATTTCCTTACAGTACGCCATATAAATAAATACATGTGTGGGTGTAACTTGAGTGCGCGTGTACTTTTGTAGTTGCAATTGTAGGTCTAATCATGCATTCTGTTTCAGCTTGATTGCGGCGGCAATAAAGTCTTCACCAAAGCCTCAATTTCCCGGGGACCCCTGCCTGGATGTTTGGGTCTATCTATGCACTTATGACGATATATGCAAGTTCACAAGAGATTTCAAATTCCCAGGTAAGCATTGAGTTGTTCCCGACAGTTTGGCTGCGACTGATATAAATTTGTAGAGCGGAAGAGGTGGTACGAAAAAGAGCCCTTGTCATAAAACATGATTTTTCAGTAGAAAGAAAACCATCCTAGCTAATTGTCATAAAATAAAGACATATGACAACACAGTGTCTTTATAACCACGTTAATTATAAATGTGCAACAGGTATAAATATAAAAATCAGGAATATGAATATTAGGTTTGTGAGGGGTAATGTTGACATCAACACTGTCAAGGATAGTTTTTCGTAGATTATCGAAATCTGCAAACTATCGAATGTAATTTAAATGTGTTTTATTTGTTTTATTGGGCTGTTAACAATTATAACTACGAAATACACATACAACGTGCAAAATATACTAATTTAAGCATGTTAGATATTTATGCAACGTCCGCTTTCTGTTTTAAAGTACCGAGGTCCCTATCACATCACAAGTAATCTTAAATGTGTAAGTAGCATAATATTAAAACAATTTAACAACATTGTTTTTTTTTTAAATAAACATGCATTCAAACAAAATGATGTGCCATAATCTTCCCCGCCCCTGCTTTTGTCTGATGCGTCCATTTCAAGTTCCCGTTCCTACATAAGCTGTGTTCGACTCAGGATCACCCAGGGAGTTGTGAAACATAACACTGCTTGGCTTCAAAACACTGTGCAGTTTTCTCAGATATTTTAGCTTTCTACTATTCAACAGAAGAGGACCTGTATACAATTTCTTCATAGTGAGTTTTGTAGGTAGTCTGTGTGGGCTTCGAATGCTGCACATCTTCAGGGACCGGTGTAAATGTCTCCTATTTCCAGGGACTGATGTTCATGTGGTATTCTGTACAATATAGCATGTTTCAGCTTCACTGCTGGTCGAGAAGTTTTCAAAAATAATGCTTCGACTGCTAACTTAATGTTACATAAGCCATTGTGTTCTGCATTTACCACACTTAATTGGGCTTGGCTTTGATCGACATTATATCAGAAGGTCATCCCATCATCTGGAATTCCAATGCTTGCTTTCTTTTTTTTTTTTTTTAAGGCGGAGAGACAGTGGTCGTTGGGTAAATACGAGTGGCCTCGTTTTGTAAATAAACGAGCATTGCATTTAAACATTTTTAAATAGTGGACCATCATATAGAGGACATTTACCATATAATAATATTTTTTATTGAATAACCATGTGATATTAACACAAGGTCCTCTTTCAGGTCATGACCTTTTTTGGACAAGTAACGGAGAACCAGAAAAGTAACATAATTTCGAAATTTTTCCCCTACTCTCTAGCAGCATACATATAAAGAAACACCATCATAACTGAAAACATGAACGCCAAAGACATAAAATTACTACCGTCATGCAAAGACTGCATTAGTTTGAATTGCGAAAGTGGTACGTTTTGTATGAAGTCAAACGAAATCACCATTGCTTTTCCTTCACAAGCCTTCCTCTTGCACATCCATTTTAGAGCATATAATTTATCCGCCTTTCGTAAGTGAAGTTCTCTCCGGATATTTAGTTGCCATTTTCCAGTTTCATTGAAGTAGACATTTAGGTTTTGAATCAGTTCATTACAAATTGTTAGGGTCAGGAACATTTTGCGAATTCAGTGACCAACATGTTAGAATCAACCATTCTATCAAGCCTAGACCATTTTTCCATTAGCTGCTACTCAGTAGACCAGCAGACAATGAACGAATAGACGGGGCTTGAGTATGCATAGGACAATAGATTCTAGCAAGTGGGTCACGAGATTTGCGAAATTTTCCTGTCCCTACTCATTGTGCACATATCTGAACGGGGAACTCTAAATTGTATGTTAAAGTTTGATGTGAATACTGTCCAGTATACTTTATATGGGATGGCAATACGATATGTGTAAATAAATAATGCATCATCTACTTCAAATACAATGTTTCTGGTAAATATGTAGCTTGTAAATTATGACAAAGGTAGTAGTTAGACTAATTGGTTTGAAGGATCTGACGTGATAATAAACAAGACGAACAACCCTAGTAGGTGCTTGGATAGACCTGGAAACCTTCTTACCTCATCATTCTATAGAAGATATTCCTGAGTTTATCAGTGAAGATTAAGGCTGTCTCTTGATGTATTATGTGTGCTATTGAAAGCATCTCAATACATTAGGATGTCTTCACAAGAAGTGTATTCTCCCTTTTTAGTCGGAGCTTATAGTAAAATGATGCATCATGTGAAAACTTACTGTACACTGCTACTGTATCTTCATTATCTTCTCCACCTATGTTGGATTGTTGATGTGATTGCCCAGCTGTTATCTTCCTACATATTGTCTGATAAGACCCGCTAGATGAACGTCTTGTAATTCCTTTTACTTAAAGTGGTGTGTAGAATGCCAGGGAAATGTATTTTTTATTTGCCGCTGTTTTAGAGAAGCATCTGTATATCCTGCACTTTAAAACAATAACATATATATGTTAAACACTACCTTTGACTCTTTAATGAAAAACATGTACACGACCCCAACTATAGTGAAGATAATATTCGTACATTTGTAGTAAAACGACATTGGTTGAACTAACTTTCTAAACTGTCAAATTGACGAGGCATTACATTTAGAAATTCATTCTTTATTCCAAATACCACTACAAAAGCTTATGTTAAACTACTCTAAATAAATACGAGATTTTCTAAACAGACTTGTTTTGTACATGATAACGTTACCCTGAACATACTACATTGATGTTAAACACTTACTGTCATACACTGCTAACCTAACTTTGGTTGTCTTTTCTTGCACATAGTGACGTTATGTCCATCCCTGTTAAGTTTACTAACGTTCTTTAGGAAGTGAAGTAGGCAGCAAAGTGCACAACTTACTGCAGTAACCTCAACTGACTTACAGTGAACTGTTTTCCTGAATGATTAGTGTGTTCATCTTTAATTCTCGCAGACTTTATCAATTGTTTTTTTCTATGTGGTTGTCTTACGCTTACCAAAATCAATCGCACGAACTAATCTATAACGAAAACATTACAATATTTTGTGTTTACACATGAGTAGTATGATTTAGCCGAAGTTGGCACATGGAGCCGGTGTGTGGATTTCGGCCGAGTGTGGATATGTCCGCCATGTTGTAACGTCATGTTGGATGACCTTGACCTTTAACAGTGACCTTGACCTTGAATGTCAAATTACCAACAATTTCGAAAATTTCAAAAAAATTACAAATTTTCAAAAAATTCCGAAAAATTTCAAAATTTTCAAAAATATTAAAAATTCCGAAAAAAATCCGAAAAAATCCGAAAAAAAAAATTAACATTACCTCAATCATGTTTCCGGACGCCATCATGTTTCTGGCCGCTATCTTGGTGACTCTTCCGAAAATTTTTCGATTTCGCATTCCATTATAACCCCACAGGTATTTAATAAAAACTTTTTAACAAAATTCTTTTTAATAAAAAATGTTTTAGTAAAAAACTTTTTAATAAAAAACTATTTAATAAAAATACTTTTTATATAAAAATTATTTAATTAAATCAACTACCGACACGTCTTACCCGGACGAGCTCCATCGACACACTGACACCCCCCACCCTTTATACATGTATATATTAACTTATCCCCCCTCCCCTCCCACTACCCAATCCTTTATTTTAATTGGATGTTAGTCACGTGATGAATTTCCCCCCTCCTTCCCCTACTTTCCCCTCTCACCCACACTCGTATTATAACCCGCCCAAACAACTACACCCCTCCACCCCCCTCTCTCAACTTTACCACCACTTTCTTACCCATCGTCTAAACATTTTTCCTTTATAATTCTCAATAAAACAGCATGACATCTTTGTCTCTATATAATAGCTAGTCGACCATAAGTAGTAACGACCATCGATTGAGACTACATATTGTTCAACAATTTCAAAATTATCGGGTTTTTTAAATATTGTAATAATAATTTCAAAACTTTATTTAAATATCATTTGCGAATACTTCTTAAACATGACTTCTTTTTTAGGTGTATCCGATCGATTTCCAATAAAATCAACCAATTATTAAAAAACATTTTTGATGAATTTTTTTTATATCTACGCTGATATTATCTCCTACAGAACTTCATCGTCTACACTCACACTCCTACCAAATTAGCTATATTTATTTAAATTTCCGATAAAAACAATCGTGTTGAAAATAGCATATTTTCAGGACAGTTACACATGCAAGACTCTTCGACTACTTTCAAACATGGCGTACACCACCCTATCGAAGAAACAGACGTACAATTTCATATTCATACCACACCACCCCTACACCCTTACACCTACCATCCCCCCAGCCAATACCTCCTCACAACTCTACCAGTACTCTCCAACAGTCCTGTCAGAGCCTGTCCGAACTGTTCGTTACACTCTTCTACAATACATATACGCAGATATGACTTTCTCTATGCGTAGCGAGCAGTTACATATACACATCACACAGCCATGAAAATAGCATCATCAAATCTCATATCACTGGCTTGCTTCCATACCAGAACAGCAACTTCAGTTTCATATATTAGTATTGTTTTATCTTTACTTTTTACACGAAAAAAGTATTTAAATCGTAATATTTATTCTCGACAAACTCACAAGTTTAATAAAAAACCCTGTTTCCCTAACTATATAAATTTATGTATATTCAATCTATAATCAACTACTTGTAAAACAAACACCACATACCTTGAAAATGTATTTAGTCTTCACTTCAAAACCATCACAGTCAAGTCCATGTACTGCATGATTAAGCAACAAAAAACCTTACTGTATTGCACTCATCAACTTCATGTCGTCACAATGCAAACTAAGTCCTCGTAACAGAAGCATCTTCCATGCTTCGTTGACCCAGTCACATATATTGCCAGTTTTGTAGAGGAAGTCCCATGCGCCGACATAGTCATTGTCATGTCGGTAGTTATCACCGGCGAAGATATAGCAAACAGAGGTAAAGCTACCGCAGTGCTAGTCGAAGATGTTCAACACGAGCTCACATCACGTCATAATTTATTCACTAATGTAGATAAAATTCTGCTTCACTGCTACCAGTCCCACTAGTTACAGGAAATATAGAACTCATACAGTTCTATTTTTATTTCCGAAGTGAGTTGTGGTCAAAGGTAAGTTACGTCGTATATAACCTGACACAAACGTCTCTTACTCATACAATTTAATAAATATCATACAGTGGTACGTGCTTCGTCCTGTTCGTTTTCCTACGATGTGTGTGTCTTAAGACCGTACCGGTTTATTGTAACAGCACTCCATTCATACATTTTATTTCTTAACTCAGTGATTTTCCCACTCTTCTCAAGCTTATCGAACCGAATTTTCTTTCATACTATAGTGAAATGTACGTTAGTCCTTGCTGATTTAATTTCTATATTATGTCTTCAGACTACCTCAGAAGGCCAAACACTTCAGTACAATTACATTTTTATTATAAATATCTGTGACATATGTACAACCGTAGATGATTTAGCTTCTCAACTTTTAACATGTTCGTCGTAATCATCTCGTCATATTCCCAATTGACTGATAAACGTATTAAGACACCTGAACTCGCGCCCGCACTTCTAACACCCTTAGCATAAAATAATCCAAACAGTCCTTATTCATATATGTTTTTCGTCTCATACCTTGTCAACATGTACTGTAAATCATGTCACAGAATCAACAAGGGTTTCTTGAAAACATTGACAAATATTCCGGGGCTGTTCACATACAAAACAGAAGTTAACGATGGCTTCACCATTAACACACCATTCGTAGTAGGTTCAATTTTCTCCTAAGTTCATCCCATCATCGAATCTTGTTGCTTTCCAGGGAGAATATCGTAACCTGTACTTATATGCTATACGTGCATACAGTCTACAGCACTTTCAACATCAATATGCTGTACGACACCGGTTTGTATTACATTTACTTATTCCTTGTTTCCATACAGCATATCCACACGCAAATGATTTTGTAGCACTAGTTGCATTGGTGTCTAGAAGGTGTTGACGACGACTCTCACAAACTTAAACAGTAACTACATAACGCTCACAATTTCCTTAAATAAAGACTTATAGCTACAGAGAAGAGACCTTATCAATTACTATCCCGTATGCCGTTTCAAGTTGTTGCTTTGTCAAATTCAGATATCCTAGTTTTCTCACTGGTACATCCTACGAATAATATACGTTAAAAAGTCATCCGACATCACGCACACATACCAATTATTTTCATAAATACATGCTTGCAGTAAGAACTCTCACGA
>PNEQ01045585.1:0-10175 GCA_003012365.1 Medauroidea extradentata
CTACAACAATTTTCTTCTCAATTTTTTTATTTTTATTTGTACCAGATTTTTTTTCTTATTTTAGACTCGAAATGTGACTAAATTTGGCTCTTATGAAATTTTTTTATCTCTCATAGTTTTCGCGTAATGGCTTGTTAAAGTCTTATTTTACATGTTTCCGTTTTAACGACTACACTTAAACCAACTATTATACCAAACTCAAAAAAAATCTGGAAAAAAAAAAAACTTTAAAAGTTCAATATATTTTTTTTAAATACAAATAAATTTTAGTCTTTCTTTTTATGAGCACGATATTGTAGCCTGCAATGTCTTTATCTACTGTGATTTTTTTGAGTTTGGTACATCAGTTGGTTTTAGTGTAGTTGTTAAAACGGAAACATACAAAACATGACATTAACAAGCCATTACGCGGAAACTATGAGAGATAAAAAAATTTATAAAAGCCAAATTTAGTCACGTTTTGTGTCTAAAATAAGAAAAAAAATTATCTGATACAAATAAAAAATTTTAAAAAATGGTGAAAATTGTGGTTGACCACGCCCTTAACACGTATTACACATATGAAACTCATATTCGGTCTAATAACATACTATTAAATTGATGACGACTGACGAGTTTAGTTTAAACGCCCGCCATAATTAGCGCGTGTAGCCCTACGTACATCACGGCAACGCTGCCTATTGCAGTCGGCCATCATAGTCGATAGCAGTGTTCCGTGCGACTCCGCATGCGCTCTGTTGAGAGCAGCAGAACTAGAGACCGCTGATTTCATTGCACGCCTCCAGCGTTTTAATGACTACGTCGGTACTACTCTGTATGTAACAAATATCAATACGTAGAATTAAAGACAGATCATGACTTGACAAGGTTACGCCGACTTTAACGTGTTCTGAATTAATTAAGACTGTGTTTTATCATTAGAAAGATTAGATTTTGTGATAAAAAATGCTCATCTACAAATGTAAATAATAATTTTAAATATTTCTTTTACAAACAAAGTTTTCCTAGGCACCATTCAAAAGTACTACATACACAGTTTCATTTAAGAGTAAGATCAACTACGTCACTTTATTTTTACGTGCGTGGTCGTTAAAACGCCGTGCCTCTGCAAATACTTACAAATGCTAACTTTAAAATTTTTTTTGGGCTTATTTAATAACTGTGCTATTTTATGTATGTGTCTAAATGTGGTATGACAGTCATATTATGTGTAGAAAAATATAAAACCCGTCTACCTTAATTAACAACAACACAATTGCTCGTCAAAAACTTAAATAATTTCTCGACAGGTAGTCTACCGCGCCCTTAATTGAGCTACAGCTAGCCAAGCAAAACTTTCCCACATTTAACTTTAAAATTCTTAAAATTTGAGAAAAAACAAGGTAACAAAACTGTGGTAAATAACAAAGAAAAATATTAAAAGTAATTCCAGAATGTACAAGAAATAAAATACTGGTTTTGTAGTGTTATTACACACTGGCAAAAACTGCTACAGATGATATACAGTGAACCCTCGATAACTCGGACTAAAAGGGGGGAGAAGCTGTCTGAGTTACGATTTGTCCGTGTTATCGAGGGGCGTCCGGGGAGGTAGGGTAATCAGTCATTAATCACAAGAAACGTGAGGAAACCAGTACAATATCATTTCTACAAGCAAAAGAGGCTGCAATAAATACTGTTTTGCACGTAATTATCGTATCAAGTTACGGGAGGGCCGCCATGCAGTGGGAAAATTAACGTAACGTGGAGGACTATAAAAGAATGTCTAACAATGTGGGCAGTCAGATCTTTATTTATTTTTTTATGCTGCTACTTCTGGCTGATCCTTTTTTTTTTTTACCTCTGTGCTACAAGCTGGCACCAGGCACCCTTCTATCACATAAAAGTTTTCGTCTGGCTGACGAGACGACAGCCAATGTGCCTGCACGTGTGAGAGATAAGGAATGATCGTTGGAGATAAGCTAGGGAGGTTGTGAGCGGAAGTAGTCAAGGTCAACCGGTACAGCCTCGTGCAATACAAACTCCGCACGTGACCACACGCATCTCACACAAGATGTTTACATTGAAAAATACCTTACGTCCGTATGTCACAGCGTAGGGGCAGCAGCCAACTGCTAGCGTGACAGTTACTCTACCCTCCTACACAGTTACAAAGGTATAAAAATAATTTTCCTCGTATACATGAATAAAAACGGTACTGTAATTAACAATCCTTCTGGGTCACTGTACATTATGTGAACACATTTTAACACTACTAACTTTAAAATTTAATTTTATGTATACAAGTTGTATCATAGAACACATAATTTACAGCTTTATTCTTACATGAATTGTCATATTATAAAGCAATAAAATTTTAATCATGTTCTACAGATTTACCGCATTTACTCGCATAATCGCAGCATATTTTTGACCAAATTTTAGGCCCAAAAATGGGGTGAGGCCATTATAAGGGGTTTTCAAAAGAATTACCTTCTAATTTTTTTTGGTGTAGAATATAACAAATGTAAATTTTTTTTCTATATTTAGTCGTTCACAACGTGACTATTTCTTCTAAAATAAAGAAAAAGATTTTGTCTGTGTATAGTAAACATGGAAAAATTAAGACTACAAAATCGTGTTAATCCATTCATGTGCGTCCTCAATGAAAATCGTTTAAAATTATCCTGCATAAGACGTTTACATTTTACAGTCCATTACATGTACGCTATTATTACCCGTGAAGTAGTTTATAAACAAATCCGATTCACGGCCGTTACGTTATCAACAGAGCATCATCAACAAGCCCGCGTGACTCATCGTGTCGGGCTTGGGCATGGATGTTGTGTTGTTCTTTCACCACCCACATCGGCTTTTGAAACCATCGTTGTTAAAGGTGCGTAAAACCTTCTCACCAATTTTTCTACATCGCAATGCAAAACAATGATTTTTAATTGTTCTTTTTAATGGCGGGGACAATTTGTTTTGCAAACCTGAATTCATTGTACATACCAGAACAAAATAATTTTCCGTTTAGGTGTCATTATAACCCGTAGTTACCGTCATTTCACAAGCACCACACTGAAATGTTTGTTTACGATACACGTGCGTGCCTGGCTCGCAGGACGAAGAGGGAGGAAAGATAAAGAAGAGAGAGGTCGGCCTGCTGCTTTGCATCTTTACTCGCGCGTCGCGCGCCTCGCTAGCAACATTTTATCACACGTAACTTGCCAGATATTTACTGTGGGATTATTAAATGTTAAGTAGCAATGGACGACTAAGTTATAAAGTTTAATACTGTTCTAAAACATAATGTGATGAATTTAAATCCAGCAGAAACTATATTTTATGTATTTTAACCAAGAAATAATTAATTAAAAATAATTAAAATTTTTTTTAAAAATTCTGTTCGAGTTATCTGAAGTCCGGGACATCGAGGTCCGAGTTATCGAGGGTTCACTGTATTTAAAATAAGAGCACTATACATCACATGAAAGCAGATTGCCTGTACGACTGAATGAAACATCAAGAAAAAAGCTAGCATCTAGTATTAACTTCCCCCCCCCCCTTTAATTGTGCAGTTCGTATTACCAGTCTCAGCACTCATCTATCTCTGGTGCCTGGTGATCTCTCACCTGACCTGAAGCTCGTAACACGATTCCTTCATGCACTGCCCCATAATAGTTGTGAATGCCACCACCACGAGGCAGCACCAAAATAAGCTTATTTTATTAAATAATTTTTTATAGAATGAGAAAACTGATTTTTTATCTGAAAACAGTTAGTTGTGTTGTTTGGTAAGTTGTGTTGTTTAAACAATCACATTTTGATAATTATGTTTTAACAGCATGGATTAAGCAAAAAATTTAATTTGATTAACTAATAAAATAAATGTTTTTAAAATGTGAGCTCATAGAACAATAGCCCAGTGCCAGCAGAGTACAATATGATGCACAAAGTATAAATATCATAAAACGAGCTGAAAGAGAAATTTAAGATAAATTTAATAAATCAAATATATTAACGGCGGGTGGAGGAATAAGGAAGGGGAGAGAGAGATAGAGAGCCGTATTTGAGCAAAGAAAGAAATAAGTAATTGCACTGAGAAGACTGATAACTCAAGGTGCAGTGTGTATCATGTTTCGTGATAAGACATTCTCAAACCCCTTCTAGTGTCCATTACTGATGGAAAGAGCCCTAGACATGGGTAAGCCGTGGTGGGTGTGGGTGTGTCTGTGCATGTGTTCCCTTAAATATTTTGCATCAGTTGATGACAGAATTTCATGGGTGACCACTTATTTTTATTGAACGGTCTTACCATGAAGGAGTTTGTCCGGATGTGGATAGTAATGGACTATGAGCTGTGTCTGATGGAAGACAGTGAAAAGTGACTGTCCTGTTTGAATTTCCCGCCCGCCGGCATCTCCCGCCCTCGGCGCCGTTCGTCTATCATCAGAACTGTTTGTGTCTCTACTCCTCCTCCCTACCCTTCCCCTCCTTGCCGAGCCGGCCGGCCCTGCGAGCCTTCGGGCACTCCGCTCCCGGCAGACATCTTGTGTGGTCATATGTTCTCTGCTCTCTCTGCCTACCATCGACAGTCATTTGATTAACTGTAAGTTATTGATCTTTACGAGTAGTTTGGGTAGCCTTTTTAAGACACTTCGATAAGTTGCGTGGTTCCACGTTTACCGTGGATCGACGGTATGTCGAAGGAGCATAGGCATTTCCCCTTTGACGCCCCCCTTTTTGCTTATTTTGGTTAACGGATTTAACTTTCTGATCACGAGTTTGACTGTTTGTTCGTCCTTTCTGGGCGACGTTTAATGGAGATTGAGCCTGTTACATGTTTTGTGCCATAAATATTTGTATTGCTCTTTTATAATCAATAATAATTGGTGTTTTTCCTCTGGAGTTCTTGTTATTTATTATGGGTCTGGGCATGCAAGGATTAACTGTGTCAACCTTTGAAACCTGTATCGGAGAATAGAACCCCACTACACATGAAACTAGACACTTACATGACTATTTACACATACTGCGTCTGAGCCGTTTATATTTTCAAAATAGTGTCGTTCAATACGTTTACCACAACATCCAAGAAACCATATTTCAGAATTGCATTATAAAATACCTAGAAAGATGACTAGACTTATGTATCTAGTTTGAAAATGGTGGCAATTATTTATATTTCTAGCAACAAAATGAGATATCCAAGGAAAATTTTATTTACTTATTTCATTTCACTTGATACATAAATACATATTACATACAAAGCTAAATTTACTTGAGTAATTCATTCATACTATACACATATTTACGAAACCTTGCCCGTGTTTACATTTTTTGTATAATTTGGTCTACCTAAGGAAATATTTTTCCCAATTTATAAAACTTGGTACATATATACTGTTAAGTTAGCAGACTTAACTCTTGTGTATCTCAATCTCATCATGTGAACATATTTTCAAAATGGTGGCCATTTTTAAATGTTTAGGATCATGTAAGATACTTGAGGAAACATGTTTCCAGATTTTATAAAACTTAGTACGCACATTAGTTATTTGAAAGATACCACTGTTACCTATAGTCTGAGATATTTTATGAAATTTCTTCAAAAAAAGTCCCGTCAGAGAATGGTCAGATAGACAGAATTCTCAATTCAAGAATGCTGCCAACTTGAAGCCTCTGAGAGAGACAAGAAAATAATGGGGAATTATTTTTCCCCACAACATGGGAAGGCATTATTATGCTATGTAATAGTGGTGGTGTAACCTGACTTCCAATATATTTGGAGTCATCTACAATATTTCAGACTCCCTTTGCTCTTAACTGACGCAACATTTTGTAAAGTTCTGAGGCTCGGCGACTGACTATCTAACAGTGAAAACTTTATGTACAAAAAAACTTGCAACTGACATATTCCAATGTTTTAGGCAATAGGATAAATAAACTGACCAATTATGTTCCCAGGTACTTCATAGTAAAAGACTAAACTGCAGAAAAGTTAAAGTTTCTGAAATGTCTAAAACAGGTTAGAAAGAAACTGGACAATGAGGACAACCAGTGCCAGTGAAATTTACAAAGATTTCATCATTCTTACATTGCAAGCTCACTCACGTCGTGACCCGACTCTCCGAAGTCATGACATTAAACTAGAATGAACGAACACGTGCAACACTTCTCAACAAGGCCAGTAGAATCACGTGACCTCCCAATTCCAATCAGGACATCACATAATCCAACGACAGCCATCCTCTTACAAGAACAATACTCACGACCAAGAGAATGAAGAACTGCTACTGTAAATTTAGAAAAGACCTCCTGTAACAATCTAGAACATTACAGAAGCCTCCAGTAGTAATATACCTAGTAAAATTCACATATCCCCCAAAAAGCCAAAACACGTTTCAAAACAATTAATCCAATACAAAAAACCCTATATAACAATTCAGAAAAAGGATACCTACAACTACAGTCATGACTAAACGAAAAACACAACAAGGTAAATCATGCAATGCTACAGTATTACTGGAGAATCCATTAACAGGCAAGTTCAGCAGGTAGTGTTGAGAGTAGAAATTTATAATGCATCTTATTTGTTTAGCTTAGCAAAGCAAGTCAGTAATGTCACCATCTGGCACACGTGCTGAAGCTGATTCGCTAAAAAAGAAACTGGATAAGAATAGCATATTTGAAGAACTACAAAAGTACATTGCATCATGTGCAAAAAAAAAATACTTTAATTACTATTCCCTAACAAAAAAAAATTCACAATCAGTTGCTGGTGTACTATTTTTATTTGAATTTACTGGATATAATTGAATTTAACATTTGTCAGTAATTGAAGGACAATATGATTATTATATTGTAATGCAGTTTTCCTCTGCTTGCCGTACATTTTATTTCAGTCGTTGAGTCCAGATAAGCAGCCACAGATAGACTGCTTCATAGCCAGCACCTCACCATTGCAATTTCGGTATGACCTCGTAATACAAACCAAGAAAATACCGTACATGCTTTAAGCCACGTTTCAGTGCCTTGGTGTCCTCACAAGGCACAAGGCCGAGCACAAGGTTCACAAATTTAGCCCGCGTCTGCTGTAGTCAGCTGTCTGCAGACATAAATACATCACCTTTGTACTGTTTTTTCATTACTTCACATTATGTTCAGCTCATTTGTGCCCTCGTTAGAAATTTTGAACATCCATGCACAATCTAGTGGCCGCACACTGAACTATCATAGTGTTATCGCATATTGTCCTGCTCGTTATTCCGCAGACACCACCAGCCCTACTTGAAACATCATGATGTTCGTAAGTGTTGCTCCTATGTTTCGACAGAACTTACGGGAATTAAGTCCCATGTAACCTTCGTATTTATTACTTCAAGTATTTATAGTATTTTTTTTTAAGTGCAGAAATGATTGTGAAAATTATTTTATTTACTTTAACATTTATATGTACTTCAAGATGTAAGTCATCTGGTCTATCCTCTGAGGTAAGTTTCCTTACTGCGTCTGCATGTTACATCCTTTGTTTTGTTTGCTTCGTCCATTTATTTATTCTCCACTTTTATTTATTTTCTTTCAGTTGAGGATTTTAAAATTTCAGTGTTCCACAACCTACGTTTGTTCTAAAATCTAACTTAAGTGTACGTTTACGTCTCCGAGCTCAACTTCAATTAATTTATAACATAACTTCTACCAGAACTTACTTCTACCTGCAGTTTACCAATGTTTAGAGGCTGTTTCCTGGAAAACATATGTATATCTCCTTCATACCTAAAATTGTTTCTACATGTCCTTTCGTGGGATATCTTCACTTTGCCACCTTCAGTTAAGTTCGAAATAACTAAATCTGCTAATAGCATTGTGTGTTTCGTCACAGTCACTAAAAACTTACTCACGTACCATTACAACTATGATTTCAATGAACTATTTAATTATGATGCACCTAGATTTATTAGTCTGTTGTCTACCTGACATGTTTCATGTAATTTAATTTAGACTGAAAGAGAACATATTATTTAAATAGTCTACCTGGCCATGCTTATTTTTAATGGTAACTGTGTACACGTATTTGTTTTCTACTTCAGTTTTTTTACTAATGACTAGTATTACAATTAATAATAAATTAGCTATTCACTCTGCTATATACAGTATTTATAAGTACATAAAATTGTGTGACACTGGTTTTCTTTCAAACTCTGATAAAAAAAACAACAGCGTTCCTATTTATAACCTGATATGTGACAGTGAAGATACTTGTGGTGAAAATTAACCACTGAGTTCATCTCAAAAGTTATAATAGAAGGTAGTTTAGTGCTAGAGTTCAGTGAAGAGAAAAACATTCAAGTAATGTTTCAATATGTGATAATATGACAAAGTAAATGCTATTAACATATGTCAACATAACACCTCTTAAGAATCAACACCAGCAAGAAAGTTTTAAAAATTCATGAAAAAATCATCACTTTTGTGAAACAAAATTCAATTGTCTAATTCTACAGTGTTCTGCATAGTGTTGTAAGGAAATCACATGTATTACAAATTCAAGAAAAATTATAGTGATAAAGAAAAACGGTTATTTCTAATAACTAGGCTGTGCATCCAGTTGTGAGAAAATTGTACTTTTTACTACCCAAGTAGTAGTAACAACATATCAACTCTTTTATACATAATGTGTAGTTCACGGACTAAAGTCCTTTAATAAATATTTTATTTGTGCTTTACAATTTTAAATATAAAAGTGACATGTAGAAAAAATGTAATCAAGTACAGACCTGAAAATTTCACTTTTTTTTTTTTTTTTTTAACAGAAGCTAGAATTCAAAACACTATAATCTCATGTAACTTTCCCAATTGTACCTCAACATATCTGACACCTTCTGGAGGGTGTTAAGCTAATAGTAAAGAGGCACACCCAACCATACTCGGACTGGCCAGTCAGCCCTCGGGCCGGTGCGCCCTCGATTAGACGAATTTGTGCCCCCACAATTCAAGTCCACGCTCATTTTAACAGTAAAGAATAAAACACTGACGAATACAATGATTAAAATAAAATACCGTCTGCTGCTGGTAGGCAGAGAAAATTCTATTAGATGATTACGGGAGTACACAACAGAGGGTGATTGGTCCCTATGCGCTTCGTGGTTATACTGTCTGTGTCTAGCACACCAAAGTGTGCATATGCGCTCTGACTGACCGAGCGACGGGCACTACAGCTTTGTTATTGTTTTGTACTGTGCCGTGTGCGTATGGTAGGTTAATGAATTATTTTTAAATAACCATTAATCGTAAAGCACAAACAACAGTCCCTGGCAAATAAACACAAAGAAGCCCACCAATAAAAACATAAAGAGAACAGAAGGTGGCACATTAACAAACACACAAGAACCAGAGGAAGCTTTTGTAAACAAACAATATAAAAGTGGAAGCAATGCACGATTAAATAAATGCTGGGCTACCATACGCAATGGGCAAACAAAAATGATTATTTAAATAATTAAATAGGCTCACTCGCCATAGTAAAAAATACACACCAGAGCAAAATATATTAAATGAGAACTCTGAAATTTGTCGTTGCTCAAAATGATTATTTAATGTTTACTGTGGTATTACATTTTTCTTTCTTTTCTTTTAAATAAAATTCACAACATTATTGAGATAGATGAATTGTCCATTAGTACTGCAATTGTACTGAAATTATTAAAAGCCCAAATCTTGCAGGCACAGTTAAATGAAAATAGTGAATTGATTATACAATTATTATTTTTCTGAAATTCACAATAAAATTATCGAAACAATAAATGCCCATTCTATAGGCTAAATGAATGATGTAATAAATTAATAAAAACAAAATTAAATGTAGACTGGATGCATCTGTTAGGTCTTATAAAATTTTTAATTGTTATTAAATTCAAAAACGTACAAATATTAGATAAAAAAGGTAAGTGTGACAGATGTTAATTTATAAATTAAAATATACAAATTTAGTTGCTGGGTCATTCCATGGAAAATCACCCAATTTCAATTATTTTGGTTGCTGACCCATTTTGAAAAAATTTGAAATTTTGTCACACATAATGTACATATTTCAACAGTTCAAACCCAAAGTTATTGATTTTTATCTGCCCTCATTTTGATTTTACAGAACAAAATGGCCGGTACCGTGTACCAAAATTTACATTTTCAAGGGT
>PNEQ01045589.1:0-75609 GCA_003012365.1 Medauroidea extradentata
CCCGACTATCCCAAGCCGTACCACGAGAACATCAACTGTCTGCTCTACTCCTTCGTGTCTACCACATACTACAGTAAGTTTGACAATATGTCTTCTGTTGGTTGCAGGCTGCGAGTGCTTGCTGTTTACTACGACCTACGGAAAGGAGTACGGGACCTTCAGCAGTCCCGACTATCCCAAGCCGTACCACGAGAACATCAACTGTCTGCTCTACTCCTTCGTGTCCAGTCGCAACGAGATAGTTGAGATCACTTTCAAAGACTTTGACGTCCACAAGTCTCACCTCGAGTAAGTCCGACATTTGTTTTTCAAATAAAGTATAGTAACGTGATGCATTGAAACCTTCTAGAGTCGTTGTGACCAAACTGAAATGTAAATATATTTTATTTCAGTCAAATGAAGAAACTTTTTAAATGGTGGTAAGTCATGTTTGATTTTTAATTATTCGCCTACTTCTGACACTAGGAGATCCCAAGCATTGAATCTTTTAACAAGCCTTGAATTTTTTCCTTTTTTAGTGGGAGGGTTAGACAATGAAACTGTGTTTTAAGAATTTTAATCTATCAAATGTTTACTTCGACAAACCATAGGATATATTATTTTAAAACTGCTTGGAATAAATAATAATATAATCTTCCATTATTTGTTCATGCAGAATCATTGCAAGAGAATTCTAGAAAATTATCCTCTAATCTCTTGCAAAGATTCTGCACGACCAATTAATGGAATGTGACATTATTATTAATTTTGAGTAGTTTACCAGAAATATATATCATATTCTTTGCCGAAGAAAGAATTTTGATAATACAATTTGAATAATTACTATGCCTCAAAACTGAACATACAATGACATTGTCTAACACTCCCTCGATGAGAATGTTCGTGCGGAGTACAGTATTTTTTTATTTGAATGTTCTTGTACACATTTATGTAAATAGTTACAAACAAAAATTTTATTATCATATCCGATTTAAACTCTTAAGAACTTACAAAAATTTAATTTTTAAAAAGTTCACCAAACTGTCTGATCTGAGGAAACAAGCAGTTGAAACACAACCTCCAAAACGTTGTTTAAAATATAAATTGGTGTGGTCCAAATTGTACATACTAATCATATTGTTAATGAGAAGCTACTAAACACATTAGACGGAATCAAAGAAGTGAAAAAATATTGTAATTAGTGCAATGTGTAAAATAAAAAAATGTATTTTCATTTAACTGTTATAAAATATAAGCACAATTTATAGTTATTTAACACAATTTATGACATTAACTTACATCAGTTTAGCCAGCTCCATTTATTTTTACATTAAACCATAAAATTTGTACTCTTTCACTTAAATTTTCGACACATTTCTAAAAAGGTGCTATCATTCAAAGGTGATTTTACACTAAGTTCATAATCTAGCACAATATTCTCTAAGCTTACCTCACCATCTTTATATTATTCAGAATGATGTGACTAAGAATACGCAAAAAAATACCACCCTTCAAAATACACATATTTTCTCAAATTATGTCCAGCTTATTTAAAATTATTTGATGTTTTTAGTATTTAATGTGAGCAATGCTTCCGTAAACACTGGGTAAAAATCTGCGAATCCTTAAAAATAATATACTTGTTCATTATTTCACCATGATCGTAATATACTAATTTAAATTTTTTACTAAATGCTTGAACATATTATGATGAAACATCAAATTATCTTTATTATATATTTAAGTTATTAAGCTGTGATTCGTATGCATTTTTATCGCCTTTGTAATTAGATTTATTTAAGTCATCATCGCAACCGACAAATCCTTGATACTTGCATATATATTTTTTTTAGTTTTACTTATTATGAATAATTTTTTGTATATTTCTAAAAATTTTAAATGTACAATTTCATTAGCATTATGTAAGTTATGTTAAGTTATAATTTTTAATAAATTTACATTAGCATTAAATCATATTTAATAGTTCGTTACAACAGTTTTTCGGTAAATTTAAATGTTACATGACTTCGTCTAGTGTAAAATTTCGTTTGAAATTATAAAGTATTTTCCTGCGGAATTAAAACACGAAAGTATTTTTGTAATAAATCATCAACAAAAAATTCAAATGTTACATCTACTCATGTTTTAAATTTCATAATTCTTTTATTGATAGCTATTGTGGTATTGAAATAAACTTTTTCTTCTCGAACAAAACAGTTAACAAAATTATATTACAGTCTATGTAATGAGCATCTAAGATTTTTAACACTTGTACCATGTAGTGAATTTAAAATATTTATGAAACTTCGTTAATATAATATAAATGTTTAAAAATATAAAATGCCTGTCCCGTTTCTCTTGCATTAGTCGTTTGTCCACTACAGGTTGTGCAACACACATAAATGAAAAATATCCCCAAAACCTTTCTAGAGCTACATATTTTCTTACTTCAGTTGTTTTTTCTTGATCGAAGAGTTCTATAATGAGGTAAAATTACTGTACGAAAATATAATTTTTTAACTACTGTACCATTTTTAACATCACAGTTATTTAGTAGCTAAATCAAAGTCTATTGACTTCCCTATCGTCTCTAATTTCTGAAACAATATATTTCAATAATTTATTTTTGTATCCGAAAAAATATTTGATATATTTATAATAAATAATGACACCAAAAGCAACATTTGGTTTAAATGCCGCAATAATACTGGTTTCTCGATCATTATCTTCATCGTGCTTGACAATCATCCCATATGCTAGGTTGCAGTGATTATTCATTGTTTCAAATGGTACGGCCCTGAACCTACTTTACAATTGTAAGACAGGTTGCAAATTAACATATCAAATTTTCTAATGAGATTGAACAGAATAAAAAATTCAGATTAAACATCATCTTTATTTAACAATATTAAAATGCAAGAACATTTATTGAAAATGATTGCAACAAAACGTGCATACGTAAAAAAATTAATTTAGACATTACTAAATTGTTTACACTTCAATCTATCAATCCTCAAGTTTTTTAAGATATGACTAGAGTATACAGTTTTTCAAAGATTTAGGTTACACACCTTTAACATTAAAAAGAAAATCTCGCATTGAGTGACGGGACTGATCCCACCGTGTATATGAGAAAATACACAACGCTTAAAGGCGAAATCAATGCCAATAACAATCAACTTTAGCTCGTAAGCAGATTTAAATTACAATCATAACAGAGCAAAACTACAGCTTTAAGCATTATGCCATGCAACTGTCATAAACAAGCGGTACCACAATTGACATGCGTAGTATACTAAATAAGTTAACGCAGCATTGCAGCATCAACGAACAAATAGTCCAAAAAGATATGCAAATCAGAAATTACCAAACCACACTAATCAAACTTTAAAACCACAATAAAGATAATAAACAAACTGTCAATTATTTGAGTGGTAAATTGGTCAAGTTACATACTGAATTGAATACAATCCTGTTATTAAACAAGGTAAAACTGGATTCGTTTTCAATTAAACGTATAACTACGTGTAATGCTCCAATCGTCCTCAATTGGCAAAACTAAGCAAAGCACACACAAAATAGTCCTCACGAAACTATCAAAGGTTGAACTGAGAATACCCGCCAACGCGGTGCACAAAAGTCTCAAACACGAACAATACCAAACAATCGATCGATCGATACATTAAGACTATTAAACTCTAAACCCGAAAAGAATTTCCACAGACGGCTTCCGAAAGAGAAAATTTTGAAAACAGAAAAAGACAAATACTTTTAAAAACTAACACAATGACGACAGCCGCCTTGCCGACATGGGGAACGAGTTCCGAAAAGCTAAAACGACAAATGGAGCTATACACTTACATGAATTCCACAGCAGTCCAGGAAGAAGAGTGAAGCTAAAAGCTCACGAGAGCACACACCACGGCTTGGCCAGAGCCTAATGACGTACACGCATGCACGAGGAAGAGTAGAAGGGGTGCAAAGAGAAAGTACAGAGCTAACGTAGAAACAAAGAGGTCGCGTTCCGAACCGATGAAAGTTCAAATAAAATCCGCCGCGCGCCGCCGTCACCACCACTGGAAACAGTATGGTACAGCCCAGTAGTTTACGCAAAAATATTTTTCCAGCACTTTGTTTCAGTCCTTTATGTGCGCACCTGCATCTCTGCTTTGTGGTCAGTGATTGGATGCCAAACATATAACGTCTGGAGGTTAAACCCGCAAATCACAGATGTGTTGTGTTACAGCTATCCATGTACTGATTGTCACAGTCAAATGAATAATAACTCTGCACAAAAACACTCTGCCAATAATCATGAAGTTGAGATGCAGGTGTACGTATAAGACACTGAAACATAGTTGGTCAAAATTTTTTTCGCAAAGACTTCCGAACCATATGTATCAGCATAATGAACTTTACTTTTTTTTTTTAAATTATATTTTCTGTGACACCTAATAGGCCTACCTTACCTACTGAGTGAAATTTGACAAACACTAAATCAAACACACATTTTACTTTCACTCAATATTTAATATCAACTTTTAAAATTTTTTTTATCGGTGGTGAAGTCTGCATATAATTTCATTTTTTTTTTTTTTTTTTTCGAAATATATTGACCAACCGACATTTTTATTACACTTTCCGTATCATGCTGAGTTTCTAATAAAGCTTGTTAGATGTCAGATATGTAGTGAAAAACTGAATTAAAGCCACCGAGTGATCTTCACTTACCGATACTTTTCCCGGCATACGATGAAAATATTGATGTTGATGGATGTTGTAACGATTCTGTTGTTGGTTTTGATGGCGTCATACTAGATAACTAATATATGATAACAGACTATTTTACTCGTGGAAGACATAAAAATATTGACTGCTTATATTTAGCTCATTCATATTCTAAAGTTCCCAAACAGCTTATACGAGGTTTTGCTAACTTTCTTTGCATATTTAGACAAGATGATACAAATCTTAAACAAATTCATAGCGAATTCGTTGGCAGTGACATGTCGTTTGATAAATTTGAGAAGCTTGTTTAAAATGTTGGTATAAAGGCTAGGGTTTTATTACTGTAGATATGACGCACAATTTAAATTATGGAAAAGATTGCAGAAAGATAAATAATTTTCTTAAAGTTTAGACAACTACATACTTGAATATATTTATGTACCATTAACATTTCAGTAAACACAATTTTACCTTCTGTTACATCATAAGTTTTCGCAATGTAAAAAAAATCTTATCATTTGGCATTTCTTCAAAAGAATATTTTCCTACATCAACAAAATGTAATTTTAATGATACTTTTATAATGCTTAGTGTTCCGACCAACAGTGTTTCAGCCTGAAGAAGGGAATATATCGCAATTCCCGTAACATTGCATTTTTTCTTTGATTTTAACTTGTATCTTGTTTTCTCTTGTCTTTTGTTTGTTTTCCGCTGTCCACTGTTCCATATTTTTATATTGGGAATCTGGTTTTCTTTGTGTCTGTCTTTTGTGTCTGGTTATTGTGGATATTTTGAGTTGATACTATATTTACAATTACTGCTGTCAAATATGCAAATTAGAACGGAAACTGACTTATTTCCTCTGGGATTGCCTTTTTATATATTTTTTTATGTCATTCAACATTAAGTTAAGTGAACAAAGCGTGAGTAATGGCGTATGTCCAGAAACCAATAAATTCTTAGTGATACGAGTTCGTTTCCTATTTTTACATCTTTATGTTTTATTCAACTTAAATACTTATCAATAGGTGAATTATCCACTGTAACGTCAGTAACATAGTTATTTGAAACAACTATACAGATACATTTGCTAATTTTGTGTCGTATAATCTTGTTTAGATCTGACCAACCATCACTATTCAAAATTAAAAGTTCATTGTTGAATGCTATGCTACTTATTTTCCATCTCATTTTTCCCAGTGAATAGTCAATTGTTCAATAGTTTTTATTTCTACGTTACTTGTCACTCCATTTTTCAAAATGATTTATGTATCACCAGCTACTGAATCCTCGCAACAGAATTCTACGTTTTCTCCATTACTTTGATATCAAAACATTCTAGAGAAAATCCTTCAAGATTGCCTTTGATAAATCTAGTATAATAATTCTCACATATATTGGCTTATTAAAATAGATTTTAGTTTTTACACGTGAGTTACAATTAAAGACTCAGTAAATAAAGTTATGTATCCTTGGCCTGGCGATTAATTTTTTACTTTTCTAGAATTTGTGCAAAATGTAATGTCAAACCTAGTTCTATAATTTTCAGTAGATTTTCCAACAAACAACCAAATCCATCAATTTGCAGAAATCTTTTCAAATTCATTTGAAGCGTTTGTTCGCATTTTTGTATTTAAATCAATATATGACTTCATCCAATATGATTGCTAAAATGTTAGTACTCTATGTACCTTTATGATTTTCATCCCGAGGAATAGCACATTAAGATTTACGTAACTGGATGTATTTACTTTTCTTGTATTATTTTTAGTTTCCTTTTGACAGTCATTTATTTCGCAACGAAGTATGTCCAATAAAAATAAATCCAGTCATGCACTCCCATTGCACAGTTCTTTCAAAGACCAGGATTTACGTAGAGTAGGACATATTTTTCTTTGTCATGAAATGTATAATAATTTGAATCGTATGGTATTCTATTCTCTGGCACAAGTGGTATATCTTAATTCAGATAATATAATTATTTTGGGTATTCCAAATCAACTTTCAAATTATACCCATAATTTGAATCGTTCTTCAAATTTAACATACGTTTTCAACTTAATATTGATTGCCGTTTCTACTTTTTTTAAACATCAAAATTAGATGTGAATTTGTGCAGATTTCTACGTAGATGACTTCTTAAGAGATATGGTTTGTAATAGTGTTTACAAGTTTCACACTGAGCATGTTCTCTCGAGGTTTCTTCACCTTTACAAAAACATAATCTTTGAACTTATATTTTTCCCACACATTCCGAAAATATTATGTTGGTGGATGGTTTTGGAGATTGTTGAAAATAACGAATTGAATATGCATAATTCAGTGCAGTGTTACTTTCGTTATTAATTTTTGCGTCAATTTATTACATTAAAAAATAAAAATTTAAACGTAAAATTATTTTATATCGAACAACAATTCAAGATTATCACACGCTTCATAGTTATGAAAAAAAAAAATATTTTTTTTTTTGTTTTTCATACTAAAAATAAAAATTAATAAATAAAATGTAAAAAATAAGTCTCATAAATAACGAACTATAATTACTTAACTATTTGGAATACTTCAATTTTTTTTAACTAACACATTCTGTAGGTTGTTTTTCAACTACTCATTTCCTTAAATTGAAACAGTTTGGATGAACCTTTTTTTTTTTAATTAAAATTTTTGTATGCTTAGTTTTGAGAAGTTTATCAATGTATTTTAACACCATTATTCGCCGAACTAAAGGCCTACATATTACAAATAAAATTCTTTCAGTTACTTAATTATCTTCTAAACTGCTCCGTAGAGCATCTAAATAAACATTTGATGCGAGCTTGATTATAAGAGAGCGTGAACAAAACTTAGGCGCCTACTGCTACACAAACTGTCATACTCGAGATATCGCGCCGCGTTACTACCCGGCATTGTACGTTACAAAATAGAACATTAACAAGATTTTGTTTGATTTCATTTCATTTATAGTCGGTCAACACAAAGAGAGTCACCAATGTAACAACTGAGTACATAAATTACTTGTACACATCTTATTTAACCAGATCACTGTTTGGATGATCATTATCGTTACACAACATAATTTATCAACGTCGTTTAATGATAAACTAAAATGTTTCGTGATATTTTAAAATCATTAATATAAGTTAGATTCGACGTTATTCTTTCACTGATTGGCCAATGTAGTTAGTAGTAATAATTTACAATATATCCTAAACATTTGCTGTTGAACCATATTCATATTTATCATTTAACAATATTTGAATTAATAATGTTCTCATTGCTGTTGTTAAAAATGTTAGGTGCTTGTTATATAGGACCGGTTGTTAAAAGTTAGTGGATGCTAGTTTCCTTTTTTAAGTTCTAGGCACGGTAAGGGGATGGCTATAAGTCGAATATAACACATCCTTCAAACACCTCATCGCCTCTAGGCGCGGAGAACTAAACTAGCGCAGTGTTTTCGTCGAAACTCTTTTTCATTGGGACGTCAAGCTATGACCCTATCATTTTATTTGTGGAAATTATGCGGTAAAATCCAATGCAGGTTGCTATGATTTAGTTTTTCGATTGAGGTTGATATTTTTTCAGCTACCGCAACGTGAGGTCATTTATAGCACTTTTGAGCATCTTGGAAATCGTGTTTTTAACTAGCGGTCGGTAATTTTAATATTATAGGGATACAGTTTAAAGTGTCTTATTTTCGTTCATAAACACATTGGAAACATTTAAATAGTTACATAAGAAACAATTCTTTCCATTCCACGCTACCGCACGGCTGAAGCGCCAGGTTTAAGTACATGATGGCGAGCAGTGTTTCATTCGTTTGTTATATCTACGGGACTGTGTGCTGTATAATTGCTGTTTTATTGCTGGAAATGTTTAATATCAGTTGTCTATATAAACATCGGTTAGGTAAGTAAGGTGTGTGGGCTTTACGTCTCGTCGGCCACGAGGTGATTAGAGAGAGTAATATCGATTACTATCGTATCGATTGAGTACTATGTTTCAATATATAATTGTGCGAATAGGCTGTTAAGTAATTTATGAGGGCTCATAGTTATGCATTATGTCATAAAAATACTTGATGTACTTCTCTGAAATATGTTTTCTCATCACGAAAATGTGAATAAGGAACACGTTTAATAGTTTTGCTAGTAAAATATAGTTATCTTTGTTTTGAAATACTTTTATTAAAAATAATTTTCGGCAATCAATGACTTGATTCCCTATTAAAATGAATGCTATAATTTCCACGTTTGTAGGTAATAGTATAAAGCACTGAACGATGCAGTTAAGTATGTGTTTTGTGCTGATAGGAATTTATGTAGTATGATCTGAAATACTGACTGATATCTATGAACTGGTTGTCTTCGCGAGGAAGACTGTTTTACCAACTTGTTTTATTTAACTTAGTGCACACTCTACCACTCTTATTCGTGGATAATGATTGGAAGATTTCACTCTTAGTATTATGAAGTTTTACTTACTAATCACTGATTGTAATGTCTCAGTACTATTGTTCTGACTGTTGCAGTCAAATAATTGACGCAACTATACAAAGACTCGGTAGCAATAACAAAGAAACACAATGTAGATATACACGTCAGGCATGAAAACCACATTGTGGAAACATTATTTCGCACAAATTACCGACTTCAATTGATGCACTTTCAGAACAAAGCGATTATTATATTCCTCAGCCACTTAAACGCAGACACCCAGATAGCTGGAGCCCGGTTTTGCTATGATACTCTTCTCTAATAGGTGCCAGAATTTTTTTTATTTCCTCGAGGATGTGAAATTTCTCGTTCTTCCACCCAACCTCTGTTAATGAGTAGGAGATTGTAACTCGGCGTCGCGTCAAAGGAACGACGCATTTAACTCGCAAGCTAATTAAATCTTACCCATCCCTCGTCTCCCCCAAAAAAGTGCAGCTCTCTTTCACCCCCACCGTAGGAGTGAGGAGAAAGGAAAGAGAGGCATAGTTAGGGGAATCTCTCATGATTGCAGCGACAGTTGCTGAAGCGTCAGACGTTGCCAATGAAATGCTGATGGAGGAGGGAAAGGGAGGTAAAACTGTACTGCGAAGAAAGAGAGGGTAGAAGTAACATCCAAGACTGATGTACTAAGGATGGTCTGAGGGCAACTTGTCGAGAGTACTTGCCGTCTGTCATACCAGTAGCTTGAGGCAACTCTTACTTCATGTCACTAGTCCTGTCTCAGTCCTGTACGTCTTTGTTATCCTGGTCGCTCTGTGTCTGAGGTGTCTACAAACAAAGAGAGAGGGTAGAAGTGACATCCAAGACTGATGTACTAAGGATGGTCTGATGGCAACTTGTCGAGAGTACTTGCCGTCTGTCATACCAGTAGCTTGAGGCAACTCTTACTTCACGTCACTAGTCCTGTCTCAGTCCTCTACGTCTTTGTTATCCTGGTCGCTCTGTGTCTGAGGTGTCTACAAACAAAGAGAGAGGGTAGAAGTGACATCCAAGACTGATGTACTAAGGATGGTCTGATGGCAACTTGTCGAGAGTACTTGCCGTCTGTCATACCAGTAGCTTGAGGCATCTCTTACTTCACGTCGCTAGTCCTGTTTCAGTCCTGTACGTCTTTGTTATCCTGGTCGCTCTGTGTGTCTGAGGTGTCTACAAACAAAGAGAGAGGGTAGAAGTGACATCCAATTCTGATGTACTAAGGATGGTCAGATGGCAACTTGTCGAGAGTACTTGCCGTCTGTCATACCAGTAGCTTGAGACAACTCTTACTTCACGTCACTAGTCCTGTCTCAGTCCTCTACGTCTTTGTTATCCTGGTCGCTCTGTGTGTCTGAGGTGTCTACAAACAAAGAGAGAGGGTAGAAGTGACATCCAATTCTGATGTACTAAGGATGGTCAGATGGCAACTTGTCGAGAGTAGTTGCCGTCTGTCATACCAGTAGCTTGAGGCAACTCTTACTTCACGTCACTAGTCCTGTCTCAGTCCTGTACGTCTTTGTTATCCTGGTCGCTCTGTGTGTCTGAGGTGTCTACAAACAAAGAGAGAGGGTAGAAGTGTCATCCAAGACTGATGTACTAAGGATGGTCTGATGGCAACTTGTCGAGAGTACTTGCCGTCTGTCATACCAGTAGCTTGAGGCATCTCTTACTTCACGTCGCTAGTCCTGTTTCAGTCCTGTACGTCTTTGTTATCCTGGTAGCTCTGTGTGTCTGAGGTGTCTACAAACAAAGAGAGAGGGTAGAAGTGACATCCAAGACTGATGTACTAAGGATGGTCTGATGGCAACTTGTCGAGAGTACTTGCCGTCTGTCATACCAGTAGCTTGAGGAATCTCTTACTTCACGTCGCTAGTCCTGTTTCAGTCCTGTACGTCTTTGTTATCCTGGTCGCTCTGTGTGTCTGAGGTGTCTACAAACAAAGAGAGAGGGTAGAAGTGACATCCAAGACTGATGTACTAAGGATGGTCTGATGGCAACTTGTCGAGAGTACTGGCCGTCTGTCATACCAGTAGCTTGAGGCAACTATTACTTCACGTCACTAGTCCTGTCTCAGTCCTGTACGTCTTTGTTATCTTGGTCGCTCTGTGTGTCTGAGGTGTCTACAAACAAAGTGAGAGGGTAGACGTGACATCCAAAACTGATCCAGTGTTGTATGATTCGTTGATAAAGTTCCAGAAAAGGCTTTCTTGACTCTCATGTCAAGACTAGTACATTGAGAATTATAAATCCACCACACTATGTTGAGGGAAACCTCGGATGACAGATATACTCTACTCAACCTATCACGGCAGTAGTGTATCTATAGCCGTTTCAAGGTTTCAATGAACTGGGAATTAGCATTTCGCTTTTCTTCCTATGTCTTGGAACGAGTATCACCCCATCGTTTCTCCGTCAGTGCTTCATCTTTCATGTAATTGTGTTTTGCAGATACTTTGCTCCCTAGTATTGAATATACCACTCAGACTTCCTAACATACAGGCACTTTTGATACTGAACCATGGCGAAGAATGGCTTTCTTTATATAATATGTTATTGACATACCTTTCCTGAAACTGTTTTCTTTGACAGCACGACTTATTTTGGAAGCAGTGGCAGAGTATTAATTCAAAATTATTTTATATTGATATACCTTGCTAGGATTTCCAAAGACAATCTGATGTAAGTGATTAACATCCCTTCTTGTGAGAGTGCTAGATTTGTATGGCCGAGTGTTGTGGCCACATGTTAGCATAGTTAGTAACCTCATTGAATTTTTCTGGAACAAAAATAACTTTATTGTATGTTTGTTTTTGATTAAAACACCGTATCAGTTTCAACGTCAATAAATATTTTATTTCTGACACTAAGTTGTCTACACACTAATTTTATAAAAGCATAAAACGTAAAGCACCACTAATTGTTTACTGTATATAAACATCAGGTGACAACTTGTGAAATTCGTGTTTAAATGAGAGGTTATGATAAATGCGAGGTATCGAGTCAACGAACACATGTTATCTTGCAATCTTGACTTTTTTTTCTTCCAATTCCATCCTTGCCCACTTGGTACTTTAGCCATTCTACATTGATCCATCGTGTAAAGGGGCAATTAGTTTAGTGACACACCAACCATTAAGCTTGCTATGTGCATCATCGAATGTTTCGTATTACGAAAATATAGGATAGCCAACATTGACATTAGGTATTTACCTATATTCAAATAATATTATATCCTTATATTACACGGAACATGATTCTATGTACAGAAATGCATTGTTGCTGGACTTTTTTTGGAATAATGGACCCAACGATACATTGGAGAAGACCCATTTTGGAAATGTACGGAGAAGGCATGGTGTGGAATAAATTTATGGACGATGAGACAAATTTTGGAACTTTTTCCATATTTATCCTAGTTCATTACACAGGATACGAGATTTTTGGAACATATTCTTTCTACAGAGTGTTCTGTTTCGACAATAGAGTGCAGTAGAGTACAAATATCAATGTTATATTTTTCGTGATAAGACACGTTTTGGAACGCTATGATATATATGTGTGTGTGTGTGTGTATATAGAGAGAGACACAAGCGCGCGCCAAACAGTTTCCACTGTATGGAGCTTACGTCCACATAAAGTTTGAAATTATCTTCTTCTTTTCATGCGTCCCAGCAGTCTGTATAGCTGCAGGCAACGTAATTGGCTTAAATTAGCTGCTAGTCAGCAGTAAAACAGCGAACCTGGCTCCCAGTGGGTTGACAGCACTCTAGGTAAACACGACACTCACTGTCACTGTAAGTTTCCACAACCAGTTAACTGTAGACGTGTGGATCCTGTGTTCTTATTATGGCAACATGCAATAATTTACTGGCATATAGTCACCTGAACACACTCTGTGATCTTATATGTTGGTATCTTTGTGTGCCTGTGTTACACAATGTTGGGTATTTAACAGATGGCCTGACACAATTAGTTGAAGAAGTTCGGTTTACAGCAGAACTGAGATGAGCTCTCAGTGACTTGGCAGTACAATCTGCTGTAAGATATTAACGTGAAAGTTGTAGGTTTCTAACAATGACGCAATTTTTAAACTCTCTAAAGGTTCGCCAGCCTGCCTGAAGACGCCATTTCCACCTTCGCCCTAGCAACAATACCATCTTAAGTTTTAACATGCTTTTGCTTTTAAAGCTCTAGATGTTCAACGGTTTTTAATTGTTTGCGAAATAACAAGTACGTACGGTCTACATGTACTGATATACAAAACCATATTTTGTGGAATTAAGTAGCTAAAGGCAGTGATTTCTTAATAATAAAATGTCTTGAGTGCTCGCAACACTGACAAGAGGTAATTATAAACTATAGCTCAAATAATAAGTTGAAGGAAACTGTTAAAATTTCGTGGAAATTACGTGGGACAGACTGTAAAGTTTCGAAACATCATATAAAACGTATTGTAAGTATAATAACTTATTGAACTCTTTCACACCAGTTTGTATAACTCATTGTTAGATTTAAATATTTGTAACCTTATTTTTAAAGATAAATATGCCTCAATCTGTTTTGTAAATCAGTAGTAGTTAACTGCACGTTATAATGTTTAACGTAGGCGTAACACTAGATTACATTTTGACTTGGCATATCTTATCTCTTTCCAGTGAACGTTACTTGGTTTGCTTCAATTAATAAGATGTAATATTTTTATAGCAAACCGATAAAATATTATCTGATGCATAGCACGCTTCTGCACATTGCAGACATTTTAAGTAGAAGAATAAAAATATAAAATATTCCCTTAAACACGTCTTTACAGTTCATGATAAATATATTACCGTGGCTTCAATGTCAATTTTTCCCTTAAACACGTCTTTACAGTTCATGATAAATATATTACCATGGCTTCGACGTTATGGGCTTCTATCTTTTAACCAGGCAAAGTGTATCTGACCATAAAATAATGTACAGTATCTCGTGATAAAATGGTGTGTCGAGATCCACTCTGAACTCTCCCGTTGTAATCGTGTGCATTGAGTTTACGATGTGACATTTTTGTATCATTATTTTTCGGTCGATACTACAAATTTTATGTTTTAATATGCAACACAAACATTTCGTTTGAGTTTTCATACCAGTGTTGTAAAGCTATGTAACATGTTATATTTAAAACATAATTTTACTTACAAGCACTTTGTTAGAGGGTGTAGGTGTAGCTTCTAATGGTTGTTGGCAGCGTTAATAATTATCCATCTGTCACTTGGACAAAGAGTAACGTATTGTCTCCCTTCAGAATGTCTGGTACAACCGCCCTTGTTCTTAAATATTTTCAGAAAAATAAATCAATAATCCCTAGAGGTGTTTGAGTAAGTTGTGTCCAGAAGTTGGGATAGAATTACAGCCGATAAAATATAAGTCAGGAAAGACTGACAGACAAGTTTTTCACTCGCCGTGTCAACGACGTAGACGAATGGCTTCCTTCCACCTTAGTTAGATGGGTTTTCTGGATGGAGTCAGGGTAATTTCTCTTTCTCCACGCGAACGGAAATGACGTTTACTTTTTTCCTCCTTTTCACTTTCTATTAGAGGAGAAATACAGTACCTTGTGGGCATAAACTTAGACGTCAGTAAAGTTCAGCCGGATTTTATGTTGATATACTTTTGAACATATTTATATAGTGTTTAGTGTTTATTAATGAATTAATTGTAATGGCTTCGTACAACATGCTAGTATATTACATCTGCTTCAAATTTTTCATGCAAGTGAAGGTAGAAAACTGGGTAAAGTACTTTATTGTCGTATATCGTGATTATGAAAATAAACACGTTGGATACAAGAAATCTTCCATTTATTCAGGTTATGAAAATGTTATCTACTCAAACGTCCTGACATAATATACGCCACGAATCACTTGGCGACTGCGTGACTTTAAACTTGTTTTGATATTGTTAATTTTTTCTGATAAATTAATCAAATATAATCCACAAAAGTTTACGCAACAGTGTTTCGTCTTCTTGACTCATAATTTTGAACACTCTTCACAGAGAGCAGGAACAGTTTTCCAGGAGGACGCTATATTTGACATTAACATAGGCATTTTCATATGTGAGAACAAGGAAATATTTGTG
The DNA here is from genome assembly GCA_003012365.1 of Medauroidea extradentata. Taxonomy (NCBI): domain Eukaryota; kingdom Metazoa; phylum Arthropoda; class Insecta; order Phasmatodea; family Phasmatidae; genus Medauroidea; species Medauroidea extradentata. Next base: position 15,297 of record PNEQ01045589.1, read on the forward strand.
TTTAAAATTCCGACAGAATTCATAAACCTGTTCTTTCATACAGAGTTAATAATGACAAATTCGAAAGAGTCCTCAGTCTTTCCATAATTTCAATATTGCTGCGTTCATGGATAGTTAATATAAGATAATCAACGAAACTGCTGCCTTAGAGATCGCAGAAAGTAATTTAATACGTACGTTTTTTTTTTCTGCAGATATTAGACCAGGCAGTTATTTACCTAAATAGTTTTAATTACATGAGTGTATCTGTTTGGTAATTATAATGCATTACTTATGACAATCGTTCAGTATTTCTTTTATTGTACGATAAATAAATCACTTCCCCATACTTCATTTACAAAGTTTATTAAATCAGCTAAATACAATTTACTGCACAAGGCCCCTACACGTTTCTAAAGTTAATAATTTAATCTTCCAAGCGCTTTTCGTAGAACAATTTTCTTTATCATGTTGTTAGGGGTTATGTTTCCTTGTGCATAGTTTAACACAGTAAGTTAAGAATTTATTTTATATTCATTTCCATACTAAATTACGTATGGAATTATGTAGCACTCTTTTACATCCACGTGGTACGTTTTATTGACGTAGGTAGATATTTTTAACTTTATTTATTAAATAACGCAACACGTTTCAATTCAAATACCAATTTTTGCTACAGCAAGTGTGTACTAGTATTGTAATTAATTTCAAATAACTGTATCACTGATATGTGTAATTTTCTTTAACAGAAATGCCACTGAGTAGGCATGTTTTCTGTTTGAACATTTTCGTTGTCAGAATTGGACGGAATACGTCACAATTAATTTTACTCAATATCCATATTATAAATTTGCGTGTAAATAATAAACGAATTTCCTGTGTTATATAATATACACATACATGGAATATAAATATTTAATATTTAAATTCCTATTTCCTTTCCAAATGATAACATAAATGTGAGAACGATATAAATATATTGTTGCAAACTATAATTGAATCGCCATAGAACGAGTACAGGAATCAAAATATTTGGGAGTTATATTAGGTTGTAATTTAAAATGAGACAGGCATGTATCTTATTTAAATAAAAAAATTCGCAAAACAATATATACATTTGTTGAACTTAGATCTGTTTTATCAATTGAATATATAAGTATGGTTTATGTAGCCATTATTAAATTTGTTCTTCTGGATGGCCTATTAGTATGGGGGAAAATGAGCAAACGGCAATCAAGCCACTAATTTTAATCCAAAAAGTAATTTTACGAACTGTGCTTAAAAAGACTTTCAACCATCCAACAAAGGAACGCTTTAGTCTTTTGAGAGTATTTAATACCAGAAAATTGTATATTATAACCAAAATAGTCAGTTTCTTCAATACAAAATTACCAGTACAGCATTTATCTCATATTTCCTACTCGACTTAAGGAAAATAAAAACTAATCAATTCCCCTGGTTCACAAACCATTTTCTTAAAGATCATCCATATTTTTGCTTTCAAAAATTGTACAAATTATTCTTGAATATATGAAAAATAAAAATCTAAATTAGAATAAAATATATATTGACCGATCGTTAAATATCTTGACTGATGATGAGTTGTCTTTAATTTTTAAGTAGTAGTTTGCTGTAGCTAATTATTTTATATTTTATATATTTTAAATAGTTAAATACTATATGTAGCTCCAATAATTATTTTAGAAAGTGTTATTTTTTAAAATTTGTAATTAATATAGCTTTTAAATTTTTTCTAACACATTTAATACTGTGACAAGTTTTCTTACATAAATCACTGCAGCAATATAAATTAAAATGTCTAATAGCGCTCACACTCGTCTGATATTTTTCATTTTGTTAAAACAATTTATGTAAGTGCTGTAATATGTAAATGGAAGTAATAATAAAAAAATGTTTGGTAGCAATGTTGGTAATGATAAGAACGCACACAAATATTTTTTACAGTTTTTAAATTCAAACGTAGGCATTAAAAGTTAGCGATACCTCAAGATAAGTATTTCGGTGTTTTTCTTTGGCATGCATTTATGAAAATGAAGGGTTAGATACCGACTCAACGAAACAAGTAAAATTTTTTTAGGTAAACCAATTTTCCAATGTTGCTGTGTTTTTTTTTTCTCATTACGACTTGGTTGGTAAAGCTTAAACGTAACGTAAAGGCAAACTGTCGAAAGCACTCGGAGAATAGAAAGCTTTTTAAATCAACCAAGGACACGTGCTTTAAAACGTAAAATATTGGTTTCCGAAAAATGTCTTCGGGGCATGGGTTATTGAAAAATGTAACTTAAGACTGCCTTTATGTTTGCGTTGACCGATGATGTATGGTGTCGACGAAATTCAGGCCACACTGTTATTGAACACCATCAATTACCAAGCACTGGACCTCGAGGACATAATTTACATTCCCTGATAATAGACTATCGCCAGTTTTTCTTAGGTCAAGTGATCGATTTAAGCGTGGATATGAACAGCTAAAGACACTTTAATGAATTATACTGGAAAACGAGTTTACGTTGTCGAATCTATATACACTTCTTCACGATTACATGAACGCCTACTAAAACAATTCACTATACTCTGCACATGCTATATGATTGTTTAACTTGTACAACTAATCTATTTTGAAAAATAAATCATCATTATAGAAAACATGCAGACTACACAAATATAGCTTAACATTTTCGTCCCAAGAATAACGTTTTAATTATTATATTTTAATAACTCCAATTGCAATGAAAAAGATAAAACGGTCATTTATAAGCAAACGGTAAACAAATTTTGAAACATATATATTATATGTAAATCAAAGTTAGAGCATTTAAATCGCCACAATTAGTAGAAAATAATTTTTGCCAACGATTTAAAGAAACATTTTGCCACAGTAATACGTAGTCTATTTCGTGAACAACTTCTGAAGTATAATTTTTGTGCATCTTATATTAGAGAAAGAGTGTTTGGCATTCGATCATAACGTGCACGATTCAGACTCATATTAATGTAAAATGGGAAATATGAAATTGCTTTTATTTTTTGACATTATTGACTTCCTAAAATGTTTATAGTTAAGCTGAACTTAATGTATGTATAACGCTACATAAATAACCAGTTGTAGCATGACGTCATACATTGAGCGAGTTGGCGCAACGCCAAGACGTGGACTAACATTCGGGAGGGCATGGGTCCAACTCCTGGCTCCGGTCATCCTGATCTGGTTTTCCACAGTTTTCTGAAAACCCTCCAGAAGAATTCTCAGATGGTTCATTTAAATGGTCATGGCCAACCCCATTCCTAGATTATGTGTTTGTGTTAAATTGGTGTAATTGCATCTAATGAGTTCGCTGACGACGAGTCTTAAAAACCTAATAAAACACGGTGTAACAAAGCCGCGCATAGTTTGCTGGTTTACCTTTATCGCCCCTATCATGTCACATTTCTGAGAATTGGCACTGGCAGTTCTATTTCCATTCTTTCCCACCACCACCCCTCCCTATTCTCCTGCATTTCCGGTCCGAGTAGTTTTTTTATACCACCGATTCTTATTTGAATTTGATTACGTGCCTTTCCCCAACGTAAGGGAATGTGTGTTATGTGGTACTCCTGCACGATTTGTAATTTGCCAAGTGTAATGTTTTTATAACCTAAGAATTTATTTTAGTGCATTTCGTGCTTCATTTTCTCTCATGTTCCTAGATAGTATGGTGTTTGCAAAATGGTCTTATGTATTTCAGAAAAAAACGTGTCATATTTGTGTCATTCAAGAGTCATGATCAATATGTTTAGAATTTTTATTTTTATCTAACCCAGAAAATATTTTGCGCAGAAAAATTGTACGACAGAGCACCTGCATGTTTCTTTAGTACTATATTAAAATATATTTTAATTTTTATACTGTCCATAGTAGCGAATGAACTTCATCGTCATCATTTTCTACCAAATATGAACGTTTCAAATGTTTCGTAAATTAATTAGGTAAATTGGTTTTCTTAAACTGTGCCTTGTGAATATTATTGACGGTAGTGTAGCAATGCTTATCGAAAAACACATCACAAGGAAAACTTGAGGAACTTTTATAAATAATTATATTTTTGTAGCCAATGTTCAGTACCCGGCTTATCTAAATGTGTTTATTAAAGAAACAGTAATTAATCTAATGTTGTTTCACGATTACAAGCATGCCTAATGAATGTGTACGAGTAAACACTTTGCCTGACATTCTTCTTGTACACATATGTTGCCCGCCAATCACAAAACGGTTTTATTTTCAATTAAGAATATCATCCTAATATTCAGACATGTTAGTCAGCAAAATTAATTCAGGAGTTGTAAATAAACGACGTGATACAGCCAGCACTGTCCAAGCGCCGGCTCTGAGTTTTTGGCGTGTATTTATTTTTAGTCGTAAACTTCGTGTACTTTACAGAAACACAGTAGCAATCTTGTAGCTCACGATGTTTCTACGGCTAGTATGTGCGACGACATGCTATCAGCCTCGTATTATGTACATATTTACGAATGAAAAATGTGTATAACCAGTGACTTATAGCTGGCGCGCAGACAAAACGTTATTTTAATCCAATCTCATGCATTTGATTTCTTAGAAATAATTATTTGAACTAAAATATACTGTAAAGAATGGCGACATATCTACCGCATTAAATTCTGTACCACAAAACTGAAATACAACAAAAAGTGACTATTTTTCCTTCTCTATATCAATCGTCCGTAATGTGTAGGTTTTACGCTAATGCTATAAAACTTGTCTTATCTTTTCTTTGTATTTACAGATAAAGTTTAGTATGTGCACGACAAATAGCACGATGACTGCAGTCCGTATCGTAAAAATGTGTAACTTCAAAGTGATACATAGAAGATTAATGATCAATTTATAAAAGCAATGTTTGTCATTGCGAGCCGGTTAATCAGTGTGAGTTAAATGAGTCAGAAGCGGAAAGAGACCACGGGATATTGTTGTTCACGAGGAACTTTATCACTTCTATGCACTTTAATCGAAATTTGCAGTCACTCATTAAAAATACAATTTTAATTTTCATTATTCGCTTTGATCAGTTGGGAAGCGCATTACAATGATTCATCATTGACAGGAGCTTTTGTATTTTTAACTCACCCCCCCCCCCCTAACAACAATTTTCCCCGCAACTTTTATTAACGGTGAAGTTCAAACGCTCTTCATGACTGTGAACAAAATACACCGTATACAGCTTAAAGCAGAGTTTCTGCTTGTATTATTTCCTCTATAGAAATTTGCAGTTTGTGATAACTGCGTGTCAGTGGATTAACGTTAAGTTTTTTACGTAGGTGGACTTCGTTTTGTTAACAACGAAGTCATTAGATATGGCGTCGCACAACTTGACACAGTGACTGCATCTTAGACAGGGATCAGCCATGGCCATTGTTCAGGGTCATTCGAAGTATTTTCCTGGAGCAATTTATGGAATCCATGGAAAACCAGAATTAGTGTGGCCGGAACTGAGATTCGAACTCGGTTCCTCTTGAATGTACACATTCAGATGTAAAATGCATGTTTTTGGTAGATAGTGTATTAATTCTTAAACACCATTTGTAAATTGAATCCGTTACAGATACATTGAGTAGATTCTGAATAAACTTTTTATATTTAACATTATATACAGTTTGTGGCAACATGGCCAAGTGACACTTTAAAATTGATCATATTCATCAAATGTGCTAAGAAACATATCTTATATCTCCTCTTTACTTAAAGCATGAGCACAAATATGTATTTATTCATAGTGTACAGTTACTAAAAATCCAAGGTGAAAGGATATGCCCTTTTCATAAATATGTTCTTCAAACTAAAAAACTTTCGGTTAAAGATGTATCTTTGATTGACGAAAGAACAGTGTCGTAGGAAGCCAGGCAACATTATATTTTTCGGCGAAATATCTAAACGTGTTCCCAACGTGTTTATCTAAGAAAATACACAATGCGAGCTAGGTTTTATAAACCTTGTAGAACTACGTCTGGTTGATGGTTGGACCAGATGTTTCATTGAACATTACAGTTGGTTAGAAGAGAGAATTTATACGCGTGTTCTCAGGGTCCCGTATGTTATTGGCTGGTTTTGTCTGTAATAAGGAAGAAGGACATTTTTGGACACTCTAAAATGGTTGAAAACTGCGGTTTAAATATGTTTTAGCTGGGAAAATACCAACTAAATTCCTATCATGGAATTATAAAATATTTGGGTTGACCTACGGCAAATATTACACAAATAAAGTTACATGATCACTGCACAATATACCTATGTACCGGATATAATTGTATGTGTTTGATGTGAGGAACACAGAGGAGTGAAAAGGTTCAAACTGCCTCACTTGACGAAAACCGTATCCTTCCTATTCACTGCGCACCAAATTGGCGTACCATGTTTTTGTTTTACTCTATTTTCAATGAGACTTTTTGATGGCTTTCATATAATTTTATGTCTGGAAAATTTGTAGTTAAGTCCAACGCATGCTTACATTGTTCCGTTTTACGAATCCGGGCGGTATTTTGTCTGAAAAAGCAGTTTTTGACTAATAGAACTGACACCAAAGGAAAATGTTTTAATCATGGAAATGCATCTTCAAAATTGTAGAAGTCGAGGAAACAATAAAACGTGGCGCGCTATGACAGCGTCCTTGCACTACGTACATAATGACCTTGAAGTACTAAATAATTAGAATGAAAACAAAGCTCGCCAATTTAGTTCCCTACGATTAAAGGCAACAACAAAGTTGCCCATATAGCATCCTCTTTATCATTGTCTGGAGCGGGCTAGAAATAATTAGGCGTAGACTTCTACTAACATTCTAGTGAAAAATACTTAGTGTGCTAAAGTCAGAAAGATGGAACGGAGGCTTTATATGAGTAACGCTTAAAGACCAGTAATTAATTTAATTTTGTCGCAGCAGTTCAAAGGCTATGGTTGGTTGGAGGAGCTGCTAGAGAGGAAGCCGTGTCTGTAGTAAAGAGGGAGAATGGATAGGGTAAGTTAGGAAGAGGAAAATGAAGGGTTCAGAGAGTATGGTAAGAGGTGTGGTGAGGGACGAGGGTGTCGCGGTAATGTCGGTATTAATTGAGGGTAACGTCACATGCACGTGATGTCCTCAGCGTACCTTATCTGTGACCCTGTCATCCTGACGTGACGTGAAGAGGCCGTCCTCACCACTGGTTGATGTGTCGTCCGCTGCAGAGCTGCTCTCAAGGTCACCAACCCTCTCCCCGCCATAAAACTACGCCCCACCCTCCACTTTCGCCAATCATCGCCATTCCTTGGTTCACCCCCCACGCGCACTCCAAATACATTTTGTCAAGTTCGCAAATAATTTATTTCAAACCCTTGTATGATTATAAATTATATTCTTAATGAAACTTTTTTGTTAAGTGTCATGACTTATATACATTATATATGATTTGGTTTTGGCGATTGTAAGCTGTAACGTATTTTTGTAATCATAAAAAATTTTAATGTGGTTACTGTTGGACTGTTTTTTGTTCATCGTACCGTAATGGAAAAGCAAAAATTATAAATTTCATCAAATCACCAATACAAGTTCAAATTTAAGCATATGTAGTTTGATATGTTATGCAAACTTCGTATATTTTTACACGAACGATTACAGTATTACAAAAATAATTTAATGTGTAGTATTGGCAAGTGTATTCTTTGTATCAGTACACAAGTATTTACTGTTCGCTGGTGGTAGCTAGCGAACTAAAGAAGGTTGATACTTAGTCGTGACGTTTATCAGGTATTTTGCGACTGCACTCTTTATCTGTAGTCCGTTATGCGTATTTTGGCCAGCGTATGAACGTTTTTAAAATGTGAAATACCTACCTACAAATAAACTTTAAAAAACCTTGGACGCAACAAAGTTTCTTGTTCAAAGTTGGGAACACACTTTGAAATTTAACGTGGACGAGTGACGTTGCTGCGTTTTATAACATTTTGAAAAACTGAATCAACCTTAGTTCGGTAGTTGTCGTATGCATTAGGAGAATTCCGTGTTAATTTTGTAATTTTTACATCAGCCATTCTATGTACACAGTTTTTCCTTTTAAGTGAGTTACAACTTTGGAGACGTGATTCCGTATGAAAAATAATTTAATGTATTGGTATTTACGCTTCCCTAAATCAGATAGCGAGAACATTTTAACATATTAAACTCTTTAAATAATAATTTTAACCATGACGCGCAGTTAGAAACTATTTATATGAGACAAAATGTTGTAAGGCATGGTATTTACAAATACTCCAAGTGTGGTTGATAGCAACCGAACCAAAATATACACCAAACCATATTATCTTTCAATCTAAAGTATCATATGCTGACCCGCCGTATAGGCTTGAAACATCTACCACCAACGTAAATAGATGTGGCGGGAATATAAACCAAACACTGAATATTTGGGCAAACTATGTAGCTTGAGAGTTGAACGTGTTTGTAAACTAACATGCACCGTCAACATGCGGCCAGAGAGAAACCCCTACGTGTCCTAGTAGTGAATATGTTCGTTAGTTCGTATCTGATGTATACGCGGTGTTCGATTAGCTTCAACACATTGCGTTCACAAAATGACGCACCGGACTTATCTGATAAGATTATACCTTCATTCTAACGCAATAATTTGATCTAATTTTCTTTTTTGCCTGTCTACTAAAATAAAACGGAAAAAAGACTTAATCTGTCAACAGAACGTTTTAACAAAATGTTATCTGGACTTGTTAACGAAAACACTTAGCTAAATGGAAAAGGAAAAAAATTCAACCAAATTAGAAACATAGATTTTACAAAACGATAATGCAAATCAACTATAAAATATATAAAAAAAAACTCAAACAGAGAGTAACCAAAATAAAAATATTCAAGAAAGAAAACGTCAAACCAGAAATTAAAAAACCAACCGTACGTTTTTTTTTTATATTTTTTTTTTTCATAATGAGCTAGGCGACATACAGTGTCACCTACATAATTCACTGTAATAAAATTTAAAAATAAATTCACGTATACATAAACAACCATCTATAGAGGCGATAAGACAAACCATTGCACTAAAACTCCTGTATCACATATATTGAAATTATATTAACATACTTAAAACTATTTTAGGATAGAACTCAAAATCTGCTTAGTTTGTCAATAATGTGTTGAGGTGTAACAGTTCACTTGTATTTAGCAACGAACATTCAGCTTGACTTGTACGACATGCAGGCCTATCATACATGTGCTTAACCAGACATATTGCTCCTTTCTTCTGCATGCTGATATGTGAGGAATATGTAGGAGTCTAACTGTTTAGAAAATGTTTCACAACGCTAGTCCACACTTTAAAGAATCGAACATCTTATCATGTCTGTAAAACTCCGAGGGCTGGATTGTCGTCGAACCTGAAATCCTCCCTTCGGAAATCCAATAAACGGGAAACACAGTGCGACATTTCGAGTTACGAGAAGGCTTTGTTTGGAAGTTGTTCGTTAACCAGTTGAAACCTTGCCCTATCTCTCGTGCTCTTATTTTCCTTCAGCAGGACAGAGAGTGCACTAAGTGAGTAGTTCAATTTAATTTCTAGGAACTTGGCGTAAAACGACGTTCACTGCTTGCATCCACCTCGTCCTAAAAGCCGACATTGTGACGCGCACGACAAATTACCCAGCCGTGGTAACTCGCTTAGCAAACTAACCTGCTGCTTACCAACACAAGTAACGCGCGGAAACTTTGAAGTTCTCTTTCACTACATGTGTGTGGCCCAACTTGTTTAATTTATGAGCGGCGCCTTATTGCAGGGCGAAGGTAATTATGAAACGTAGTAACATGAAGTCATACATCACTTCTGTAAGTAATAAATGTATTTTTAGCACTTGACATGAATTACCACTGTTCTTTCGAACCACCTACAACTCTTATTTAAAATTGTTTCACTATAGCTACACACACTCAGTTTCTTCTACCTGTTACCTATTGTTATGTCTTTACATGTGTTTAGTTTACGATGACTACATATTTTCCGTTAGACATATTTAGAAATATTAAGTTTTAAGCATTGCTGAGGTAATTTTAAACTTAAAAATATTTTTAATTTATACAAATAAACGGGAACGAATGATTTGCCCTTTATGTACTAACTAACTTTGCACTGAAAATCTTTTTACTATTCCGCCTGGGGCGTAGCCACGGGGGTGATTTAGGTGTCCAAAAACCCCCCCGATATAAAATAAATTTCATGGCAACATAAATGCTCATCTAACTGTTGCAAATGTGCACTAAAAAGAAATTACGTAACAGAAAATACTTCTAACTGGCAGGGTTGGCAACTGATTTAGATTCCTTGATTGTAGACAGCGTCAGTTTTTACCCTCCAGTGAGTGTACTGCGCAAGCTGCAACTGGCCAAGTTTTACCTTCCCGGCAATGTAGTACGCCTGCACGAACTGCGACTGGCCGGCCGAGTTCTTATGTATTTGTGGCAACAAACAGAATTGTCATCTGAAATATAAGTTGCATTTTCTCTCAAACAAATGCAGTATGGTTAGCGCAAACATTTGTAATCAAACACTTCATTCAGTTCCACCAAATATATAATTGTTTCACCGAGGAACTAAATGTTTGTTTGAGTGAAGAAAATCTTGTTTCATGTTAACGTGAATTTACCAAACCAAACCATTCATTTAAATTTGAATCGATTGTGTCAAAGAAAAATTAATTGTTGTTTGTTAGTGGTCAAGATGTCGGGACACTCGGGCAGTTAATTTGTTTTAAGTCTGTCGCTGGAAAAAACAAGCTTTCTAGAATATGTATGTGTCTACAAAAGGAAACATTATCTTAAAATAACTAACGCAGTAAACTTCGACAGTAAATAATAACCTGCATTGTTGCAGCATGGAGACAGCCTTACGGTAGATAAATTCGTTTGAAAAACAGAGTTATTTTGATATGAGTTACCGCAACATTTAGTTTCCTTGGGGCATTAAGTAACAAAAGGCTAATCTGAACAACTACAGTTGAACATATAATTAAATTGTTTTGCAGCGACCTGGACCTTCGAATTTTGGAGCATTCTATGTCAATTGTATCCAAGAAGACAGCTAAAGTCTTCGATTATTAAGGTATTTTGCAATTATTGTCAAAGTTATTTGAATTTGATTCTTGTGGAATGGCAACTGTACTTAAATTCGAATGTTCAGCAAGCAATACTGAACGTTTTACTAGCAGTATCTTTTGCTGAGATGTATTTGATTATCGGATGTTTAGATTTAAGTGTTTCATAAACCCTCTTTTTTTACATGCGATTTTTAGCAAGTAATCATAAATGTATCGTTAAAAATATTTTCATGTCGGGCTAAAACTTATGTAATTTTAATCCAATGTTTTGATATCAAAACTGCTTAAATAACACCAATTTGCACACTTAAATCTAAATTTTTTTCTATGAATACTAAACAGTTTTATTACGGCTTGCTTTGACTTTTCAAAGTTGCTTTCCAAGGAAAATAAATTATTCATAAATTTAAACGTGGCGAAACATTAGCCCTCAGCTGTCGATATAGTTCTGTGTGTGACAAAATGTGTTTCGCATAAAATTGATATAATTTTCAAGGATTATAATTCTAGTTCTGCGAGGGATTATATTTACAGGTGGATTTCCAATTATTTTCTTTCTAAAACGACATTCATTTATTTGGCAACGTACCATTGCTGCCAGTTCTTTGATTGCAGATCATATAAGAACAGTAAGATACCATTGCTGAAGCAGTAGGTCAATGCTTGTTTAAGTATCTAGACTGTGAACGTTGCCTGCCGTCTTCTTTCGTCTCCGCCAGAGTGAGCGAGTTAACTTTTGTTAGCTGCGTTGTTTGGTCAGAGCCAGCAAACTTAGCGCTCAGCGGCCAGAAACTTCTAAATGTGGTTTCACCCACTCGTCTTCCTTCTCCCTATCTCTCAGTTCTCTTGTCTTAAAACGTGCGGGCGATCGGCCGCTTGCTTGCCTGTGTGCTCAGGAGGTTTTTTGCAGCAGAAGTTGGAGACCCTGGTGATGTTGGCAAGTATGTCCGATACGAGAGCAAAACCTGCAGGGCAGACTTCTTTGTAGGAAGTCTATGAAGGAAGGTTGTCACGCAGCTAAGATAAATATGCGGAACTCTTAACTCAAAATTTTCCTCGATGTAGAAACTAAGACGCAAGAACTAAACCAAGCTATACTCCCGTACCATTGGTGCAGACTGCAATAAGTTATTACTGTGTAGTTGGCAACAGCCTGTCTGAACCTTCGTATGACGGGTTACTGCTACAGACAAGGTATATTCCTACTTAAGACCGATGTAAACAAACGACGTCAATATTATTTCGCCGCGTAAGACAGTGATTGGTCGCTGTCAGAACTATATTCAGTGAAGGCTACTTGTTAATTTAACTGCAATCTAACACAAAACACTCATGTACGTTATAACTTATACGTGTACTTACGTTTCTAGTACCTTTCCGAACTCAAATTCGATTTCAAATAGAAATCTGAGAAACCTCACTAGCATTTATAATGGCGAGCACAATATTTACTCTAGTTTGGGCTTCGTTACGCAAGACAAACTAGTGAACTTTACACACACAACAGTTTTAACAAAACCATAACAACACTTACCGAGCACACTTGGTTCCAGTTTACTTATTTCCAGGGGTCACAAGCGTGTGAACACTGGGAACAGACTGTTTACACTGCTCATAGCACATGCGCTTGTTATAGATAACGACTGGCCGTATGTTTTAGAAAGCAGCGTGGTAAATTATTTGCATAAGAAATCCACACCTGGTAGCAAAAACATGTACGTCCTGCGAGATATGAATTTCATTCCATGGCAAGAAGTAGACAATTAATAATTAAGTCGTACTAATGGAACTACTTTCAGATGCGTATTGACACAGTGATTATAGAACAACCAATTACAAACGATAAACCCACGTGTATTTCTTTACGGGAGCTCGGAAGAAAGAGTAAAGGGAGTATCTACATCATCAGAAGCACAAATGGGTCCTGTTACCAACTATCGGAAAATAATTTGAGGCATTTGTAATACGAATAATATAATAGTAGCCTAAGATACATGAATACAGTGCTCTATTATCACACCACGTTGTTCAAAGTTTATTAGCACAAATTGCATGTATACCACTCCGTTCAATCTTTCCAAAAATCGTACAGATTGTTCGTTAATTACATGACATTCGTGTGAAATATACAGGGTGAGTCGGGAGGATAGGTACTTGCTTTGAAGGGTGGTAGTACTGGTGATTCTGAACAAAATGTTTCTAATAAACATATACCCATTCCTTAACCGTTTCAGAGAAACCGAATGAAAACAACCAGGAACGGGATAAGTACAGGTGACGGTAAATCACGCTACTGTTATCTTATGTTGTGTGTAATGTTGTACATTTACACACGGTGGCGCTCTAAGCATGGTGCAGTTGTTTACATCAGTCTCAGTCCTACAGTGCTTGCCATAGTATTGGGAACTACAGTGTTGTTACGTGTACAGTGAATATAGTTCAGTGTAGTCAAAAATGCCACAAGTCTTCACACATTCCAGAGTCGCTGTTACGACGACTTCCTAATCGCAGAGTTCCGGATAACAGGGTGTTTAGCAGGGTGTTTGCAGGGTTGCGTGACCGTGGTATGCTTCCCAGCGTAAATTTTGTATTCGAACGTCCCGTACAACAAGCTCTTAATGAAGTTGAGAACATTCTTCAGGTACTAGAACGCAGCCCAACAACTAGCTCGAGACGAATTGCTGCTCAACTTCATACAGCGAAGTCTACACGCGCAGGGTGGACACAAGAGAGGAACTTCTCGCTCGTATTTACCATGCTTGTGCTCAAATAAAGAAATGTACTAATGAGCTCAGATCAGCAACACAGCAGTTGTCTATCACAGCAGCAAAATACATTGAAGTTGGTGGTGGAGTGTTTGAACATGTTTTGTGAGGAAATGTACACAATTAAACAAAACATACGATAACAGTATCGTGATTTACCGTCACCTGCACATTGCCCGTTCCTTGTTGCTTTCATTAGATTTCTCTGAAACGGTTAAGAGATGGGTATATGTTTATTAGAAACATTTTCTTCAGAATCACATAACTATCAACCCTAAAAGACTGTACCTTTCCTCCCGACTCACCCTGCATGTCTCATTTGTAAACTATTTTTAGTTGCACAACTGTCAAGTTTCATTTACAAATGGATCCTTATTTCATGTAAGAAATTACTGTTCCAAATTGCGTTATGAATACGCCAAGCTGTAAAGGTAAATCGTCGTAAACCATCATACATGTACAACAGTATATGTATACATATACATACAAATAAACACACACACATATATATATATATTTATATATATATATGTATATATATATACAAAACAAACCTGGGATTTTGAATCCTTCTGGAAAATGCAGCGGAAAATATAAAAAGTCACATTTTACGTAACAGTAATACTAAGTGAGTATAAGTCCTTTGAAAATAACATTTGTTTGAAAAACTTAAAATTTCCTACATACCAAGAAGTGAACGACGTAATCTCTGACAATTCTCGTGTATTTCTTGATGTTATTGCGACCGACAAACAATGAGCAAACACCGGACATACCTTCTACCCTCATGAAAGATGTTGGTCATCCTTAAATGCGTATAACTTTCGTAACGTCAGAATATTGTAAAATTTTAAGATGTAGTACTGAGTAATGTGGCATGGGAAATAGAAAACGTCCTTGTGTAACGACTGTCTAGGATGCATCGTTTTCATGCAAAACGCAGGTGAAGCTTGGGCGCGGTAATACTGAACCTAGCGCGTACGCAACACTGCGTACATGTGTGTGTTTTTATCCCACCGTGCTACACAGACAATCGTCGATATTCACTGTAAATATCAGGTAACGTAAATAACCGTCACCAACACTCTGTTCCTGGCTCAAGTTGTGTAGATGTTTTCATACAAAATGAATAGTGTGCAGATGAAACAATCAGAGTAGCTAATTTACAACGCCAAAACGTTCAGTAATGCACCAGAAATAGTCTTAATATTTGCGTATCCGTATAAGCACAAATGTAGTGTACGATATTGGGGCTCGGTGGGAATAATTCCGTCACATTTCTATTACAAATTACGTCAATGTGTGTGGTTTGTTAACATGTACCGCAAGCTATGCCAGCATTATACATAGCCTGTTACATTTGGTTGAAGATAGTGTTTTAGCATGAATATTCAATGAATAGTTAACAGTCATGGTGTGCTTAATTACGCATTGTTTCACTGCTTGTGTAGCTCTTATGTAATATATCACATGCTTGTGGATTACCTGGCATGTAGAACATTTGCATGGTACATTATATAGATACAACTTTGTAATGAGCGATAGAGATGGTAGTTAAATACGTCGTTATATAACTATACATGAAATCACGTAGACCTAATTAATACGTCAAATGTTCCAACTTGGTGCTCTTAGGAACTTACATCTAATTACAACTTTACAGTTGGACTGAGCCTGTATCGGTACATATATCTCGAAACCCGGTGATACAGACTTAGTCGGAATTTTGGGCAGTTATGTTAAAATCCTCAAAATTAGATCCGATATATTGCCCTGATCCTGAACCTAAGATTCTGAAATGATAGAATTTTCAATTTTGACTGGCTTAGTTCACTATTTAATTTTATTTAAATAATACAAACTTTGATTTAGGTGTGTAGTAGGTGTCCAACTAGCCGTGGTTATTTTTAAAGCAGAATTAAACGCTGACTATTTACAAAATACGTTCATTATAACCACCATTTGATATTTCATTAAATTTACCGGTATGTATGCAAGCTAACGATATGGACGTAACTGTGCTTAAGATGCCTTACACACAGAATTTAATGATCACTTTAATTACATTCAAGATTTCCTGACAAAACGTTTTTTCATAGTATTTTCCGTCGTCCTATTTACAATTTCACGGACGAAAAAAAATATTTTGTAAGCTTATAAAGTTTATCACGTTCTGCACATTGCTTTCTTATTCAATGGTATTCGTTCATTTGTTTGTTTGGTAGGTGTGTTTTCTGTTGATGTATTAATGTGGTGGTGTTAGTTAGGGTATGGGCGTTGTGAAATAATTTGTGTGTGTCAGCTATGAGAATGTAATGTGGCTGGAAATATATGTCACGGTTGGAATTTTATCGCCACAAGCATAGCCACTGCTTTCTAGTGGAAATAATCTTGCGCCAACTTGTTTAATAGCTTTCATACACATCTGCAGCTGTGCTTCATGGTTATTAGCTGCATGTCTTTCTTGGCAGGCACCACGCATTTGACTGAGCCAATGAGAGCAAGTCTGTGATTTGCCTGTAGATCACCAAGACTGAGAGTAAGGCATATCCAATCACTGACCAATAAAGCAGAGCTACGTATGTGTCATAAGACATTGAAATAAGTTGGTACAATATTTCTCTCGCCAATATCAGTGGCTTTAACAGTAAGAAACACGCAAGAATATAAGGCTGTTCGAAATATTTGCAAAAGTTTGGCTTGAAAGGCGGTACATCATCGAGGTCATATACTACCGCAAACTTACTACTTGATTTTTCGCGCCTTTTGAAGTGTAAAATCTTTAAATTACAAATATGTCTCCCAAGGAATTTCGCATAACTTTTATGGCAACTTTCTGGCGAAAAAAACGTGGCTGGAAAGCCACCTTTGCGATAACTTCGCAAATTCCAGATTACTTTATGGCTACCAGTTAATTTAGCTTTGACATTATTCCTTGACCGAACTGTTATGATGTAGACCTAAATGAAGCAATAATAAAAAATTATCATTCATTACATGCCCACATAGGTGCTAGTCACTGACTAGTATGTGTGCAATTCATTTTTATTTGTCTTATTGATTAAACCTAAGACCGAAACAATTACAACTAAGAAAGAAATTTATTTCACAAGACGTTTGGAAAATAAATTTTTCATTATTTGAAGCATTTTGTAATGTTATTTTTCTTCTCAAGATAGTATTGGTACAGGTAATGGCGATATCGGACAGTGTCTGAAAACAACATCGGCTCATCTCCACTTCAGAGAAGTGTTAATGTGACACAAACTGTTTAAATGTCTAACAGGAAGTGTACCAACGACATATTTATTTCACCTGCACACATCCCCTCACTTTCCACAAAACACACACACAACTTCAGCCAGGAACAAAGTGTTGGTTACGTATATGTGAGTTGTACAATACGTAATTTTTACCGCGGATATCCACCTCCTCTGAGCGGCGCGGCGTGATAAAACAAACACTCATGAAGGCATTGTTGCCTACGTGCTAGGCTCTGTATCACCAAGCCCAAGCTTCACTTACGTTTCGCACGAAAACCGTGCCTCCTAAACGAACCTATCTTCATGTCACATTACTCAATAACTGATCACTAAATGTTTTAATATCCTGACATTACAAGTGAGCGAGGGGTTTCGGTCAGCGTATAACATCGAGGTCTTCAGCACTGGGGATTGGAGGGACATGAGGTGAGTATGGAGCAGCGACGGAATGAAGTGGTGGGACAAACGGGATATACACGAGAAAACCTGCCGACCATCGGCATCTTCCGTCATGATTCCCACATGCGAAAATCCCGGGACCGAACCTGCCGGGAAATGAACCCGGATTGCCTTGGTGGGAGGCGAATGGTCTGACCACTCGGCCACCGCGGCCCTCCTGACATTAAAAATACTGTAAGTAATAAATCGTTGCTAATCCTTCAAGTGTCATATGTTAGAAGGCGCTGTTGATTCGTGAGCGTATTAGCTTTAAGTCATACAGCGAGTATTGCCAGTTCACGTCATTCTGTTTTGCTTTCTGGAGAAATTATATTATTTATAAAATGTGTTTTCGAACTGTTTATTAATTCTTTAAAATTATTGCTACGCACTAAGGGCCTTATATTAGTTTTCTCAAAATAACTGTCAACTTAATAAATTACGGGCAACTTCGAAATCGCAATATTGTCATAATTTACAATGTGAATCTTAAAATGACACTTGCTCTGGACTTTAAAGCTATTAAATATTATACATTTATGGTGACAAGGCATAATGATTACGTCATTCAAAGTTATTATTAGTAATGTGATGTAGTGTTCTAAGTGTAAGAAACTATGAGATTGTAAACATAATAATCTGCCTTATTTAAAAAACTATTCAATGAAACAACATTGTGATTTTTCTCCATAGACCAACTTCATTGTCAAATAACAATATTTCAAAACACAAGAGATTCGGTGCTATAGTTCATGTTGTTCTCTTTTCGAACAAATATCACTCATGTTTGGCAAGTGCAGTTAAAATAAGCCTTTAGTTATTTTCACCCATTTGTTTGAAACCAGTACATAAATACAAATTAGATGTAAATTTATCTATCGTGTAATTTTAAAACTCATATTTCATGTTACCATGGGATATTACCTGTAATAGTTACCACTTAAATTAAGTATATGGGTAACTCTGATATACAGCGTGGACCATAATTCATGTACCAAACTCCGGGACGGGTACTGTTCACTTAAATAAGGTGGTGTTACATCAACCGAGACTATTGGTTAGTAAGGGAGCTACACGACGTTGAAAACAACATTTTTAAATATATTTTTGACAAGCACTAGAAAGTAGAAGAGGTGGAGACACCAAAATGGGCAAAGAACTCTAAGAATCGGAACAAATGAATCTGTGAAAATGTGGTTAACGCAACGTTCCTTTTTCTCTGCGTATGTAGGGGTTACTCAACTATTAGTGTAAGTAACTTTTAAATTCTAAGCGGAAATAAAATATTCAATCGTATCATTGCTTAGCGCGCAAAATGAAGGGGAAAGAACCTGCTGTGTTAATTCACTCCGGTAAACCGTTTTCCAGAAAATGCGAAACAAAATACGAAGGTCAGTGTAACCATGCAGAGGTAGGCAACACAACGACTTTCTGAGCAATGCTATTTGCATTATTGAATGGTTGAATTAGTACAGTAACGAGAGAAACAGTCATATCTGGGCGCACCACATCTCCACCACATGTACCCTACGGGCAACCAAGTGCGATATAATGTCTACATGTGGGCAGGCAATGTCAACAATCACTTGTTGGGACCTTACTAGCCACCTGACCGCCTCAGCGGAGTCCATTACTTTACGTTCCTGCAGGATGTGTTGTCGGAATTTCTGGAGGAAGAACCAATATAAACTTACCGCACCACGTGGTTTCAGCACGACGGTGGACCATCACATTTCTGCTGCCGTATGCCGTCATCTTAACACCACGTTTGCAGGTTTCTGGATTGGCAAAGAAGGGCTCGTCTATTGGCTGGCTCAATCTCCAGGCCTGACTCCACTGGATATTTTTATGAGGTCAAGTCAACTCCCTAATTTACGAGACGCCTGTGACTAGCCAGGAAAATCTTGGGCACGTGTAATAACCGTAATTGATTGTGTACACGGAATAACTAACATTTATGCACGAGTCCAGTCCAACCTGATCCGCCGTTGTCAGCTGCGTGCTGAAGTGGTGGGACGGCAGTTCGAACACTTATCATATGTACGTATTGTAGTACGTGCAAATATATTGTGCCTGTTTGTGTTTTGTTTCTTGCCCTGTACACGCCATCTCTCTTAAGGGCATGGGCCCCAGTTTCTTCGCATTTAACGACAATTATTTTGTAAAACATAAATGGGAGCCGATATCGTAAAATCGCTTCGTAACTTTGTTATGACTGATTTAAACTGCATTCTCTAATTTTGTTGAGTCAGAAGACTGTAAAATAGTTCCTAATTAGTTAACTAACGAAATTTCCTTTTAATTGATAAATTAGCTATACTCATCATACAGTTTGTCTCGAAAAATTACACTGCATAGTAAAACCGATTTGCAACAAATTTACGAAGCAATTTTACGATATTGACTCTCGTATAGATTTTAAAAAATAATTCTCTCCTCACCTCAGATTTCAATTTTTATATTTGTACCAGATATTTTTTCTGGTTTTAGACATAAATTGTGATCAAACCTTCCTCTTAGGAAATTTTTCTATCTCATATAGTTTTTTGCGTAATGAGTCGTAAACGTCAAAATTTGCAATTTACGATTTTATGCACGCCACTAAAACCAACTGACATACCAAACCGAAAAAAAAAATAATGTATGACAATATTTTTGGCTATGATTTGACATACGTAAAACAAAATATTTAAAAAATTAGTAAAAAATTGCTGAATTTTGAAATGGAAATTTAAATATTTTAACATATTTTTTAAATACTACACTATATATATATTTTTTGTTTTTATGTGTCAAATCACAGCCTACAACAATGTTATACACTGCGAATTTTTTCGGTTTGATATGTCAGTTGGTTTTAATGGCGTGCATAAACCCGTAAAGTGCAAATTTTAACGTTTGCGACTCATTACGCAAAAACTATTTGATATATAAAAATTTCCTAAGAGGAAAATTTAATCAAAGTTATGTCTTAAATAAGGGAAAAAAACATCTTTACAAATATAAAAATAAAAAAATAGACGTCGAAAACAGGTGAATCGCGCCCTTGATCTATTATGGCAGTGGTTAGTGTAAGCTGTTGCCGCTAGCCAGAGTGTTTTCTCAAGGTTCATTTACTGCCTCTTACATTCTGCCACTGCTTCATTTCCACCTTATTACAACTTCATCAGCTCTCAAGAAATTTCCGTAGGCTTTTGTAGTAAATGTTATTTTTATAGGAGTATTCCTACACAACCTATTTCCATCATTTCCAACCAAACGCAAAACCGTTGGTTTACTATATGGTTTCCAACACGACATATTGTCAACGTTTCAAACCAATTCCAGACCGTTGGCCCAACGTACGTTGCTACTGGGGAAGTTGTTTGAAGGCACCAGGTTAGAGGCTAAATGAGTTAGAAGCTACGAATCTTCTATTCGCCAGTCTGTGTTCTAGTTTCGTTGACAACGTCTCGGAGGCGCGACTGATAACAGGTAATGCAGTTTGTGGTGAAGAAACATGCATATTCTTATAATGATGTTTTCTACGTTCTTTCCTTCGCGTAGTTTCTTGCGCCACGTCTGGTAGACATGTAGAGTTTCACAGTCCTCAGCAGCCAATATAAGATGGTAGTGTTTGCTCTAGAAGAATAGTAAGAACATAGAGAGGGAGGCTGCTGCTGGCACCACTGTCTTCTCACTAATCTCATTAGAATATTGGCACGCCTGGAGAGTGTCGGGGCCCGCATAGTCACGTGCAAGAGAGCTAAAACAATGCGGCAGTCGACAGAACTACCAGATAAACCTTGAAAGGCAGCTCTCACTTTGCTTGTGTTCTGCGGGCGTAACAGAGGTTTCCGGCTGTGTATGTTGTTAGCACTGCTGGCACGGTGCACCTCTCGAATAATAATAAACCCCTCGTCGAAATTTGCTATCAGATTACCAAAGAAACTAACAGGAAGCTCCATCAAGCCTCGTGAATTATTAGAAGCTGGTAAAACCACCGATGTGGCTTACACAGAGAAAATTTATGCTCACGTTAACCGTATATGTTTTTGTTGATGGCCAACTACGCGTGTAAGTCTCGCAATTTTTCTCTCTTCATAAGAGTGTTTAGTCTAGTAAAACATAAATTTTGATAGAACAACCAACTCATACTGGGTGCATTCCACACATTGTTTAACCAATAACATTGTTTACATAAAACTCGTACTTATATCGCTATACAGGCTGTTAAAGAACGACGTTTACAACATCCTGTCGCGAGAGCCGACGCTGAGACAAGAAATGTTATACAAAACACTTTGGGTCGCAATATTCGGGAAGCGCTTTAAAATTGGTGACCGAACGTTGAACAGATGTCACACATCGCTGCATCCGTGACGTAGCGTTCGTGTTGCATCAAACCAGTCAATTGTGTCAACTTGATAGGGTTCCACTTGGCTTCGTGTGCTGCTTCACATTAGTGTAGACCAACACTTGGCTGATGCACAGGAAGCGTACACAGACACTATGCACAAGACACCACATTGGAACCCAGTAAACTATGCGGGTAAGCAGAATAGTCATAACAAGGTATGCACGTAAGCCGTTGAAACAAGTTGGGGCAAAAATACTTACGCGAAAACTACAGTAATATAGTCCCTGTTATTATTAGTTGACTCTTGTATAAGGTGGTTCCAACAAGCTAAGATCTAACTAAACACGACACTTCGCTGTGCGCCTGCTTTACGTATAAGCGGCCCTCATACGAATTCAAGAAATTTCGCGTCCTTTCTAACTCCTCTTGCTTAATGCCAAGCAAAGCGTGGCAGAAGTAACATACTGGTCTGATAATCAGGAGGATTACGATTCTAATCCTTACCTGGCAAGCGGTCATCTTGATTGAGCGATACAGTGCAGCGGTGTGACGTTTGACGCTCATCTATGAAAACCAAGGTTTGATTCCCGACTGCTGTTATCTTGATTACAGTTTACCATGCTATTTCGAAATCGTTCACATGATTTCAGAACAAAATCCATGGCCCATTCCTCTCTCAGTTCCTGTAGTGTGTGTGAATGTCTATCGTCGATGTGTGTGGTCCAGTCAATAATTTCCAGTATTTCCATTGTTTATCTTCGGAATCACCCCAGGTTAATGATAAGATAGTTTCCAAGACAAGCAGCAATAGTTACTGCAATTAGTTCGATTGAAGTGTCGCCGCTGAGTATCGTGTATTTGCGAGCCGACAACAGAAACGCCACATACTTGCCACGTATATGTCATAGTGTATCCGACACGTGTTCATGAATCACCTTAACCGCTGTGGTACTTCTAGGACTCGGGCATGTAACATTTCACTGAGCAGAATGTGTCTTTGTTGCACTTAACTGTGCTGGGTGTTCTTTGTGAAGGTTTGCAGCGGACAGCTGCAGCCGAGTACAACAGGCGATCAAGAAGGAAAGTTAAGTGTGTTAGTGTCACATGGGTGATCACATACCTGTTATATGTACACAACGACATACTGTTACCCTATGACCATGTACTAGTATAATGTAATACTGACATGAGTACAGAAATTACTAATAACGTTTAATGTAGTGCTTAGTTATTAAAAAAGCGGATCCTTATCTAATACTATACACCGTACCAAAAATTAATAATGTAATAATGCACCTACAAAATAGTGTCATTGCCAATTATCGTGACTCTAAATTTTGTCTCTCTGGAATGGGGGAGAATGCACTGTGTCTAAATGAATATATCAAGAATTTCTTTGGACATGCTTTAGCACTGTGTAAATGGCAATCATTAACATTTATGTCTGCACGTTAATCAAAGTTTTGCAAGGCGCACATGTTTCGTTTTATAGGTAACTATAGTTTGATTATACATAATATCGCTGATATGGGGAGTGAACAGATTCTTCCATGTCAGCTTCCCCGAGGATACGTCATGATAACAGCCACGGTTTATTGCTGAAAGAATCTGCTTACATAACACTCTGAGTCACAGATGTGCACGTATGCGGGCCAGAAGCCACTAACATCTACCTAGTTGCAAGCCAACGTACGGCGCAGTGTTGTTTGTTAGTGCGATCTTACGTTGCATTAAAGGCGTAATTTCGCGCAATAACGTTCTGCTCACTCTCACAAAACCGGGTATATTTTACTGTAATGTCATAGGTGTTACGCTTTATCTTCACTCAAAGTAGAAACAAGAGAATTTTCGTTAATTTTTAGATCTTTACACAATCTCGGTGAAGAGGTTCCAAAAATGTAACTAGGAAATAACCACTAATAATGTGAAAAATACCAATTCGTTATCTTTGGAAATATCCGCACACTAATTAGCAATCAGTGAATCAGTTCAAATGCTCCATTTAAAATCACTGTTAAACCACTGTTAGGCATAACCTGCGAATACTCACTTATTGTTGTCCTCGAATCGGAAACAAATATAGAAACTCTCCTCGCGCCGGCTTTGTGACTATAGCGTTCATGCAACTTTGGTCATAAACGCCACGTGTTTACAGTAACGCAGTAGCAAATATGTTCTATCTTAAGACGTTACTACAGTTAGTTTGTGCATCTAAACGTTGTCGGCTTCGTATTGTTTACATCTTTAGGTCATATCATATACGCCAAGGGCTTAATCCTAGCGCCCGGACAGCAGTTACATGGTTACAAGTATCATACAACTTGTACAGCTAGAACTGACCAACTTTCACTAGATTTCCCAAGATTCGACAGTAGAGCTTGTGTCTGACAGTCTGAACACACTTGACATCCTCTTCCATAGCGTAGCGTCATCTTGCCAGGTTGACAGTGAACTTTGGTACGCCTGATCTCAGCCTATTGTCAGCCATATCTTGTCGTGTCCAGGTGAGTATTCTTTCCAATCAATGATTCTCAATCAGAGTGAAAGATGGATACTTGACGGAAGCTGTAGATGGTTCCACATAATGGTGTATGATAAATCTCGGTAAATTATTGCTTCGCAGCTAAACTTCTATTATATCTTCTTAAGGGCGCGGTCTACCGCAATTTTCATCATCATTATTTAATTTTTTATTTGTACCAGATATTTTTTCCTTATTTTAGACACAAAATGTGACTAAATTGGGCTCTTATGAAATTTTTTTATCTCTCATATTTTTTGCGTAATAGCTTGTTAAAGTCATATATTGCATGTTTACGTTTTAACGACTACACTTAAACCAATTGATATACCAAACTCAAAAAAATCACAGTACATAAAGACATTGCAGGCTACAATGACATGCTAATAAAATTAAATAATAAAAATTGTTTATATTAAAAAAATATTGAATTTTTTAAATTTTTATTTTCAGTTTCAACATTTTTTTTAAATTCAAATAAATGTTATTCTTGAATTTTATGAGCATGTCATTGTAGCCTGTCATGTCTTTATCCACCGTGATTTTTTTGAGTTTGGTATATCAGTTGGTTTAAGTGTATTCGTTAAAACGGAAACATGCAAAACATGACTTTAACAAGCCGTTACGCGAAAACTATGAGGGATAAAAAATTTCTTTAGAACCAATTTTAGTCACATTTGTGTCTAAAATAAGAAAACAAATATTAAGTAAAAATAAAAAATTGAAAAATGGTGATGAAAATTGCGGTAGACCGCGCTCTTAACAGAACACATTTGTATATTGAGTTTGCAAGAAATAATGACGTGAAAATTCGATTTATGAACAATCTTCAAAGCCGGTAATATTTTGTGATAGGAATATATGGAAAGTAGTAACTGTAAACATTACCTAATGATTTTAATGCCGATGCATTAAAAAGATAAACTCTATGCATATCACATTTTGATTGACTGAGTTACCATTATAATGGATCCATCGGAAGCAATAGTTTGACGGTAAATTCCTGTTTAAATTCTGTGTTTGTAAGATGAAATAATCAGAACTCTTTGACTTGTATTGCTTGAACGCACGAGGCACGACATTAGATTCTGCTCTGGTGTCAACAAACCGTATGTGTATGATGTGTGAGCAAGATTGGGGAAGTTATCTATTTTAAAAATGCTTTTAATTTAATGAATAACTGTACAACACTGTTTATCTGCGTCCGTATACCCCGAGAAAAACGTAAATAAACAGAGTGTTTATTTTAGCTCAGTAAAAACGAGTGCCGTCATGTTTATGTCCCTGTGACATCATTGGACTTGTAACTGCAAGTCTGTATATTCGTAACTCTACAGAAACTTATTTTTGGTTCGTGAAATTGCTTGAAATCTAGTTGTTTGTGTGGTAAGAACGGTTATGGACGGCCCTCTGAGTAGTTATAAGTATCTACAGTAGTTACTTGTGCAGAAATGCATTTAAATTTACTCCAAACACAACATTTACTACAGCACCGTGTGACAATATGAGACGAACTGCATGGTTTCTAAAAAACTGTAACTTGAAACAGTCTGCTATTAGCGACAAGAGTATAGTTTTTGTATGTAATGGTTAATTCAGCGTATATATGACACGGTAAGCAGGGAATATATAAATAAGTTCTTTTAAGTTATAAAGTTGCGACCAAATCTCGACATCTGTTGAATTTATTATGATTTTGCTGTTCCACTGCGTGGCCGCCATGTCTGGAAAACGCCTTAGCCAATAGGCGAGTTCAAGGCACCTGTGATTGGTCGATAATTCTTGTGGTGTGTCGGGGTTTTGCGAAATCTGTCAATAGATGGCAGCGCTGCTACTGTCGTTTTCACGGGCGTTTCTAAGATACGTAATTGGCTAATATTTGAGAAGAAAACTTGATTTTTATAAGATAAATTAATGTTATATTATGTTCCCGACTCGCACAATCAGAATGCTAGATCACCAAGTAAGAGCCAGCAGGTTTGTTTGAACGCATTCAAACTTTTAGTTCAGTAGATTCATTTTTTGCACGCATGTGATCTTCATACGGTTGGCATTAAACCAAAATGTATTATTCTTGAGCAGATTTGATACAATAAATTGTATTCGTAGTAAGTTATTATCACTCAGGAATTTGAATTAAACTGACATAAACCCAAACCTACCATTAAAACGTCACAATGTGCGAGAGCTACCTTTCTATCTTCACTCCTCTCGACTCGCTCAGTATCAGTGAAATATTCGTTTTGAACTACGAACATCTTCAACTGTAACGGTGCATGTATTGATAACGAGCAAATTTTATGAGTTAGCTTTTAAGTAACCTAGTCCATTAAATTTGCCCAGTTTTTTAAGTCGGTGTAAGATTACAAAACCTACCATCATGATTTGCGGGCGGAGGTAAACGAGAACAACTGTATAGTTTCATAATAGAAGTGTTAGCCAATAGGAACGTGTTTTCAATGTTTGAAACTACGGTATTTTCAAAGTTCAGTAACTTGCACGAAATTATTACTTTGTGTGGTTGTGTTTAGTGCGAAAATAATTCTGAAGAATGAGGTAAATACTAAATTGTTTATCTAGGTAGATAATATCCCGATTCTGCCGGACTGCGATTGTGCAGGGGTAGTAGATTTTCATCAAAGGCGCCTACCTGGAGCTAACTTATTGGGAATTAGTGATTACTATGGTTGACACTTTATCACTATCTATACCTGTGGATGTATGCATTAATTTATATTTAATTTATTTTATTGTCATGCTTTTATTAATATTAGCGATTTCACTATTTAAAAAACATATTTTAAGTGACTTACTAACCTACTTTCTGTTTGTGTGTCTGTGTGTAGGTGTTTCTGAGTGTGTATGTGTGTGTCCCTCTAAAAAATTTTGAACCAGTTGACCGAATTTTATTAAACTTTGTACACGTATAGTTCTTTGTATTCTGACCTGACTTTTATATATTTCGTTTAAGCCATGTTCATATATGCAAAATGGCTGCCATTTTAACATGTTCCGATCAGGCTAAATATCTAAGGGACCGTACTTTGGTAATTCATCAAAATTGGTACACAAATAATACATACAAAATTGACTTGCCTTTTGTGTATTTCGTACATATCGTGTGCAGATTTTCAAAATGGTGGCAATTTTAACATATTAGCATACTATCACATATCTTACGGAATACTTTCCAGAACTTCACCTGACTTGGTACACATGTACTACATATAAATCTGAGGTGAATATTCTGAATTTAGTTCTTCCTGTATATTTATTCTGGAAACGACGGTTATTTCCATAATTTTAGCATAGCTTCCCATATCTTAGAAAATATTTTTCAGAATATTACCAACCGTGGCACACATATACTGCATACAAAACTGACTTGAATATGAGTTATTTCATTCGTCCTGTGTTCATATTTTCAAAATGGTAGCCATTTTAACATGTTTAGCAAAGTATCACACATCTTAGGAAATATTTTTCAGAACTTCAAAAACTTTGCACACATTTACTACATACAAAGCTGACTTGAATATTGTTTATTTCGTTCATCCTTTGTTCATATTTTTAAAATGACAGCCATTTTTTAATTTTTGGCATATTATCCTATATCTTGGAAAATATTTGTCAGAATTTTTATCAAACTTGGTACACATGTACTGCATAAAAAACTAATTTTACTTTTGTATAATTCGTATATCGTATCTTAATACTTTCTAAATGAATTTCATCTTTGCATTTTTAGTGTAGTGGCACATATCTTAGAATATATTATTTTTCAGGATTTCAATAAACTTGTTGCATATAAGTGTGTGTATATATAATTTTATATATATATATATATATATATATATATATATATATATATATATATATATATTGCATACAACCTTGTTTTGACTTTTGTATATTTCGTTCATCCACCTGTAATAATTTGAAAATGGCAGTTATATTTATGTTTATTCTTATGATAGAAACACATTTCAGAAAAAAATTTCCCTGCGTTATTAAACTGGTTACTCGCATATTACTTAGCAAGCTGACTTACTTATATCGTGTATCATACTCTTTAATCAATACCGACATATAATATTTTTAAGTAACGTAAATGTATTTAACTGTCGGGGTTAATTTGCACCGACTTTGAGGAAAGTTGACTTATCATTTACGCTTGTTACTTCTTGTTTTTAATATATGGCTTTGCTTTATATCAGTCTTTTATAGTTTACATAGAAGTTTAACTTATGATGACGTTCAGTTTTTCGATTCGTTACAAACCCAAAATAAATAAATGTATAATCCCTATCGACTTATTTAGATAATTAATAATTTCGTCTGAAAGTGTAACAATTATTTACATAAAATTAGCTTCAATACTTCGTACTTAATTAACTGCGAGGAATTTATCTTAGATAATAACGAAATTATACACACGCCTATTGTTCGCAATCTTATACTTAAACATTTTTCATTAATGTGCATATCATAATTTTTTTTCTACGGCGTGAAAACTTATTTCTTAGCCTCCTTTCAGTAAGAAAGATAAGGTTTGCAAATCCACCTTGCTGTGTGTTCGTACCATTGTGTGCTTCACTGCACGAGATATCTGACGTGCCATTATTTCTAGCATTACATCAAACTATATTCATACAGTGCTTAGTAAGCAGATTTGATCTTTATGTGCATTTCGTTCGTAACATATTCAGTTGTTAATAATGGCAACCCGTTGACCTTATTTTCTATGATCACATGAAAAAAAAAGGAACCATTTCCAAAAGTTTGCCTAGCTCTGTACATATTTAGAAGGATTAAGTACGGTAACGTGACCTAATGTTGTTAGTAATGATGTGTTTAATTACGTGCGGCCTTCAAATTTTGAAGTTTTACAGCAGGAATTTGTTACTTTTGTAATGTTTTTCAACAACCTGTTCACCGAATGTATGTAAATTAAACGTTAATGCAATTCTTGATTAATTAGTCATTTGTTGCAGACCTATCGTTTTACAAGATAGCATGTTAATATAAAAGAAAAAATTTCATATTTCTAGATGAACAGTACTGTGTAAATTTAAAGGTTAGTTTGCAATGTCAGTAGTTTATGGTGATAAAATGTTATAAGTATTGTTTATTATTATTTTTTTAGATAATCACAGCTCTGAACAATATCTCTCAGTGCTCCATAAGAGACTACTATCCAAATTAATGTGTGTAATACAATACTTCGGCATCACTCTTGTCATTCTATCCAATATAATTGCCTATCAGTTGTTTTCTCAATATGTAATTCTGCAGTGCCACACTTATAAACGTTTCATTATTTCTGCGTCGCCACGAGTCAGTAAATGTTCTTAGTTTAATAAGCAGGAGAACTCATTTTTCAATGTTTCAAATTGAACCAGGTTTTCTTGTTCATTACATAATCTGGTATATTTTATTATAGCATTATAACTATATTTTATATAATATTTTTTCTAACCGTTTTTAATTCGGAAATAATTTCGAGGATCATTCACGCGCATCGCTTTGCCTTGTCTACGTTTTTTACGTTCGTATTTGAAACACGCATTACTTTATTTGCGAATCCCACGTTTTAGCCATAATCATACTACTTAATTCATCGATTTCAGAAAATATAATTTCCAGTAAACGTAATCCATATGTCAGTTTTATATTTTATATACGTTTTGGCACAAGTCGGGAAAAATTTCATTTTGTTATGTAGTTCGTTACATATTTCACGTTTTGATATGTAGTGTTTTATGTTAAACACATCTGTTAATACGAAACAAATTTGGCTAATTTTTACGTTTTGACGTTTTTCGCTTGCCAGACGTAGCTTGTTCTTGGCCGTAAGATACGTAACAATAAAAAATTGTTATTTTTATATAACACAACAGTCCTTGCTATGGGAAAATGAGGATTATGTGATGAGTTTTATGTCTGTCTGCCTGAATGTGTATTGGCTTGTGTGTTTGTGTGTGTAACTCATATAGTTTTTTGACCCGTTAACTGAAATTCATAAAACTTTATACACATTAGAACTGAGTAACTTGAAATAACATGTTTATATTTAGTTAATGCAGAAATCATATTTTCAATATTACGGCCATTTTAAAACTTTTCGACTACACTGAACCTACGACGAACTCTAACGTACAATTTCACCAGAGTCGGTAATCATAAATAACTTTGTAATGTGATTTGATTATTATGTGTATTATGTGTGTATATTAACAAAATGTGCATATATTTTCAAAATTGTTTATATTGTCATATATTGAGCATAATATGGCATAGCTGAAGAAATATTTTATCCGAATTTCTTCAAACCCTGGCCACATAAACGACTTAGTAAGCTAATTAGAATGTTACGTACCCGATCTTGCCATGTTCGTATTTTCAAAACAGCGGCAATTTTTTATATTTTTAACACAGAATCTCAGGATATAATTTTCCGAATTTCTTAATAATTATTACCCATACACAACTTATTATGTTAACGTTACTTCCATGAATTTTGCTTATTACGTTTTCATGTATTAAAATGACGGACTTTGAACATAAGTTTAAAACACAAAATAAGCCTTTATGAAAAAAAAATTTAAACTTTATTAAACTTGATATACATATAGCACTAATGAAATTTATTTTACTTTATTTTTGCTCTTGCCATGTTCGTATTTTCAAAATGATTATTGTCTGAAATTATTTTGGTCAAATGCAATATCTAAGAAATCATTTGTCAGAATTACATCAATCTGAACAACCATTCACAGAATTCCGTTGAATTCGACACACCTATAGATCTTAGTATAATTACATTACTTTTATTTATTTTGTTCACACCATATTTCCTTTATGAAAATAGCTACCAAATATATTTAACATTTTTTGGCTTAACATTATATCTAAGGAACTATTTATAGAATGTATTAAACTCGTTACACACACTTAATTATTACTAATATGGTAAATTGTTGTTGTAATGTGTTCACTTCATGTTTAAACAACCAAAATTATCGCTATTTATAACGTTTTTTGATCGCAATTAATATCTGCAGAATGACTTGACAGAATTTTATCTAACTCAGCACGCATTTCGAAAGGCCTAAGATAAAATAACTTTAATGTATTTTGTTCCTGCTGTGTTCACGTTTACGCAGTGCTGGTATTTGTAAAATATTTTCCAAATGAGATATCTAAGAAGACCATTAACCTATTGTTCATCAAATTACACATATAAGAACCTAGAACGTATATTTCATTTGACGTATTTTGTTCGTACCGTGTCCAGATTTAAAAACTATAGATCTTCGAAATTTTTGATTACCTGAAATATCTGAGATCTTTTTTCTTATATTTTTAGACTTGGTATAAATGTAAGTTCTAAGTAAGGTAACAAGATAATAAAGATTTTGGTTCATGTTGTGTTAAGTTATGCATATTTACCAATTCCGAATATTTTTCGACGTGATTGTTTAACATTAATACGTGTATTTATGAACTGCTGGATAGATAGAAAGCAATTTTAATATTGGTACGCTTAATTATTCAATGTTAGTTTAACTAGCCTTCATAGTTGTAGTTCTGTCATGTTTGAAGAAATCACGAGAGAAAATGAAGGTATTGTTACGTATGTTTAGATGTACGTACCAATTTTAACATTTATGGCTAACTTTCACTCACATAGAAGAAAGAAGGCTTAATTGTTATGCTTGTGACATCTTGTCTTCATTTATCTAGCTACTGCTTTAGAGCAAGGTCAGTCATTTTCGTCTGTGAAGTCAATATAATTAATATTACATGTATTGGTTATAGCGAAATACTTTTAAATAAAAACAATATTTTACAAGATAAAAATATTCAACAATGGAGTATTGGCAGAAATTATTTGTATCGTGTGTTGTTGTCCGCATTATATCACGATACAGGAATATTTTCAACTTATAACGACTAATGCTAGGAACAGGCCCGTAATCATGCTTAAGGCTATACTCCCTGCTTTCTTCTGATTTTGCGATAGTTATTTTCTTATGCATAAACAAGAGCAGACATATAAAACCTGTTTGGCAATTTTTGTTTACAATGGTTTTGGCCGCGATAGCTATTTTATTTAAAGAAATATTGAGATTTTTAATAGAACGTCAACTAACCAAACTTCGTTGATTAATAAATAGCCAAAACCTTAGTATTAACTGCCTTGAAATAATCAACCAACACAGATTTCTTATATTTATTTATATATATATATATATATATATATATATATATATATATATATCATTTATATTATATATATGCTCTCGTTCAGGCGTAAATACTTAATATTACTAAAACATAAGAAACAAGAGTGTATTGCAGTAAAATGGAATTTGGCAAAAAAAATTGTGTTGCTTTCGTGTATGTTAAAAACAGTACGCCAATAAAATTTATTTTCTGAATTTGTTTTTGCATGACTAATCCGTGATGCAGAAAATTTATAAAAATAGCTTTTTCAATTGTATAGTTGTATTGATTAAAGTAAATAAGATTTTTTGCATTGTTCGTTGTAGAGATGTTAAAAGGGTCCCTTAAAGACGTTCTACTTTCGTTTCCAAACACATTTTTGAGTGATAGTGTAGAAAACTTGATTTGAAACCCATTTTTAGTATCCCAACTTTTTGCTCCCGGAATGTATTTATTATAATTGAGCATATTCTAATGGTTTTAATTTGTTCACCTGAAAAAAATTAAATGTATAATTGAAAATATGGAAGCAAAATTATTCCCACTGCAATATTTTAAATAAAAAAAATTACATACACAAAAACAGTGGTATAGCAGGAAACTGGTGTTAAAATTTCAGAACCTTACAGCATTTAAAATTAATGTCAGTGTAAAATATTAATTATGCTTATTCATTCTGCTTATTTATGTCAGTTATTAGTAAATTGAAGTAACATAAGTTTTGGTATGTTTTTGAAGATCTTTCCAGAAATAAATATTATTTTCTAAAGATGTATAATGTTTTCTAAAATAAACAGAATATTAATATACATATTGTGCCGTTTATACTGTTAATGTAACATTATAACATTGAATTCATATCTATATGTATTATTATTATTGTTTTCTTTTCAACTAAAGAGGATAACATCACATATTTCACATAACATTCAAACATACACAGTCATAGCTGCTCAAGAAATTCTGCTATAAAACTATGCAAACTTGAAAGTTTTTTTAATATTGGCGTGTATATGATGCGAAAATTAAATTTACCGTTTAATGGTTGCGTAATACGAGATAGAGCTTTCTGGCCCGGTATTTTCCTTACAAATATCGAATACAGTCGTACGGAATATGAAATTTGTTGCAGTAATCGCATACGCGGAAGTTGTTATGATGTTATATGTAGTTAGATATGTAGGTAATTGATTATCAGAAATATTTTCAGCACAACTGATTGAGATATGTATGGTCATTTTGGAGCACCCACAGGTGTAGGAAACAGGATATCCTCGAGAAAGTGTGATGATAATTAGGGTCGCCATGCATTATCGTCACATGCGAATATCAGGTTTTATGTAATTGTAAATCTGCGGATGTTGGCTGCTGTAAGCGAAGTGATTGGACACTGAACTGGATCATACATCTGAGGACAAGGAGTACAAAGTAGTTGTTGTTTGTCTTTGTTTTCAGATAATTCGGAACACATATGTAATTTACAATGCACAAAAATACCAAACAAAAATACAAAAATACACACACAGACATATATATACATATACACACATATATACATATACACATATATATATACTTATACACACACACACATATATATATTACACATATGCATATACGCAACTGTCCCGAGTAAGGAAAAAAACACGTTTAATCTTTTGAACCTTGTACGGAAATTTAGTTCTGGTGTACAGAAATGTTGCACATATTAGAGAATCAATGTTTTCTGCGATAGATTACAGTTGTTACAATCATATATATATATATATATATATATATATATATAATGTGTATATCCTAAGGAAAATAATTTATAGTAGTATTTACTGTTGCTATTAAAACATGCTATGCATATTATATTTTATATTTTACTTTCCGTCAACAATAGGTGAGAAAATACCCAAAAATAGTAAATTTAACTTATTTTAAAATTTGTACATAAACATATGTTAAAACATAACCGGTTAAAATTTAGTTTTTCCTATGGGTGGAAAAATTTTGAACTGCCTTTATAAACAAGCTAGTTATTGATTTAAGTATAACAAACGCTGTAACCGGAAACGTAGGCATGTTTGCTGAACACAAGTTTTTATTAAAGAATCAAAATATTTTGTGAACATTTGTCCGAAAGTCACATCGACTAATTGGAAAAATATAAATTTTGTACTTAAATATCTGTTATGAATACTTATTGTCTTTATTGTGCTTCGCAATATTATTTTTAAAAAAAAGTGTGCCATGTTTATAAGTTTTATGCAGTTATTCGTAAGTGCTTGCATTATTGGGACAATACGACACTTTGCACGCTTCTACTAAATGTTATTCGCTTACAAACGGTTGAAAATTTGGAAAATATAATAGTCTAATCATATAAGGTGCAGAATGGTAGAGTGTTTAAGAGACCAAATATTTCCGTTATAATTATTGCATTTTATGTACGTCTTAATGATTAGTTTGTTTAACACGAAGGCAGATAATGTGAGAGTAAATATGTATAGTCGTAGTCTGTGACACTCGGCCTCCTGCGTTGTTTCACCAGCCACCGCGAAGAGTGTGGTTTAATTACCTGGCGTGTGGCACGCTCTCCCAGTTGTCACCTTGTCCGGTTCTCTCCATTACAAGCGAGCAACAACATTACACAGTGTCTCCACTGCACACAGTACGGCCCCCGCGGGTCGTCCTCTAGGGTCACACCAGTAATTACCGCGGTCTGGTAGAGAGGTGTGGGCCACGACCGCCGTACCAGCCCGCCACACACACAGCTGCTGTCAGCGTGTGACGAGCTGCTCCACATTTACAGCGGCGCAGGGGCTAGCTGTCCGCAACACGCCTGACACTACTGTGTAGCGTGGTTGCATACACCACAGCTCACAGGCGCCATGGCCGAGCTGCGCTGGCCGTGTACTACATCGCCTTGCCGGAGCCAACACGAGGCGTCAGCTGTATTAGGTAGCTTAGCGGCAGATTTATTATGTTAACATTGTAGGTACTCACCTGGTTAGATTGATGAAGGCACGTGTATCTCGCCTCAGCCTGACTATAGGCGACAGTCACTCAACTGGTATGCGGTGTTCTAGCCGGCAACTCCTCTCTGACACTTTCAGTAGTTACACTAACATTTCAGAAGGAAGTGTTAAATAGTATGGTTTGCTATAAGTACATACAGTTTTTAAGATGCATATCAACAACCGCATTTACAGTTTTCGGCATCATGAAAGTATTCCTTAAAAAATTCATCTGAAACATTGCTCACACATATTGAACAGCTTTATCATATATGATAATTATATAAAAATGTTCGATCTATCAAGTTTTCGAAACGAAAGTTAAGTTATAGTGTAAATTATTTTCTCCTATGAAAGAACTTGTGAGATTTAATGCCAAAACCTGGGGCGCATGCCGTATGTACCTAATATAATATAGTGTAATATAATAGAATATATTATATTATACTGTATTACACAATTTTATATTATATCATAATATATTTAATTATATCACATTGTGTTAAATTGTATTATGTTACATTATATTGTGTTACATTATATTGTGTTACATTATATTGTGTTACATTATATTGTGATATATTATATTATAATACATAAAGTGATACAACACAAAATCATGTAACATAATTTATTATAAAACAATATGATAAAATGTAACATAGCACAATATAATAAAATATAACATTATGTTATATTAAATCATATTATTTTATATATATTATATTACTCATATGATAGTCTTTGTCACTGAGATAACTCACACAACAGATTGTAACATCTGCAGTGCAGTAAAATTGTTATTGACTTGGTCAACAATTCATGCGTCACTTATCTACCGCATGCGCCTCACATCTTTCGTTTTAAATCTAAGAGGTTTTCTACGGGAGAAAAATTTTTTTAACATTCAGTTCGTTTTTAAAATGTGGCAGATTATTTGGATACTTACATATAATTTTCTAAATTTCGAGTCTTGTGAAAATTTATTTTTTAATTATAATTTGTTTAATAATCATTTTTCACATGTTTGCTTTTACAACGTATTCTAGTTGTGAGCTATGGTTAAATTTTCAAGCCTCTAGCTCATTTACATAAAATTGATAACAGAACTTGCATTCTCTGGATATCATTTATAGTCTGGAATTTTAATGGTGTTTTAGAAATGCTATTAAGTTTAAAAAACTAGCGCCAATAAATATCTGAATTAACAAATTAAAGTAAACGTAGCGCACGTAGTCTTTGATATCCAGGTACATTTATCAATTATACAGAATAATTTTAAGTAATTTATATAGCTCATTTTGTGGTTTAAATTCTGTAACATTAAATAACTTTCGATTGAAGGGATTTCTTTTAAAAATTTAATTTAACTTTTTCAATATTTGTACAACTGTAGTTGGTGAATGGTACTTATCTCCAGTTGCAAAATTCGTTTGCTAACATAAAAATAATATGTTTAATTTGTCTACTAAGTAAATAAAAGGAAAATACGAAGCACATCATGCAATACACAAGAAAGTTTCAAAATATGTAAGGTATTTTTAAATCAAATTTCAGTTCTACTTACAGGAATGTTTCTGAAAATATTATGATCATTTTCGGAATGAAAAATTGTTCCAAGAGTCTGCGTAAATTAAATGATATCAAGAACAAATAATATACAGGATGAGTCGGAAGAAAGGTACATGCTTTGTGGGGCGATAGTACTGGTGATTCTGAACATATGTTTATAATACACATATGACCTTTTCTTAACCGTTTCAGATATATATATATATATATACATATATATATATATATATATATGATCTCGTCGATTTTTGAAGCGATACTTCAAGCACCAGATTATTTTGTTTTAGTTTTAATTTTTTATTAATTGTTTAAAAGTTTCTTCTTCGTCGTCTTCCTGGCTGTACTTACAATATTTCTGGGATGTTATTTACAGGATGTACTTGCGACAACAGAGAGTACTGTTCTTTTTAATCGAATGCCTATTATCTTCGGTGATTTTTGGGAAAGGCCAATAATCGCCCGGAGTAGCGAATACTTGTGAAAACTGTTCAGTTCTTTTTATTTTTTATTTCTCGTCCTTACTTGCCATCAGTTTTGACACGAAAACAAAATTCTTTAAAAACCCAAATGTAGCTCATCAATATATCAATTGTATTGTTTCAAGAACCGTATATGACTAATAAATATTTAAGTGTTAGAGACAACAAATACTTACGCAAAATTAAGTTTTTTTGTAAAACGAAATTTTGATACACCAATATTTAAATAACTTAAGGAAAATGATTGTAATTTTTTGTTTTATTACTATAACATTATTAACAAACGAGTCTGTTTCATTGATAACTAACCACTACAAGTCAGCCTGTTTTGTGATAATTACCATTAGTTTTATATTTCTGTTTATTTATAATGTTGACGTGATTCCTTTATATGGTCGTCCTACAAAAACATTTGTATCGTTAATTATTTATCGACAGCAAATTTGATCTTATTTATCCAAAATAATATTTAGGCTAATATCAGTGTACTTGAGTACTTATATTGAATATTTCGCTGCGTTTTCTTGTCATTTAAGAAACAACAAATTATTTATGGTGCTTCTGATGTAAATGTAAATAATTTTAGCTATAATATACAGGGGGAGTTTGAATAACACCGACAAACGATGGCAGGTGATCTTCACGAAAAAACAAGCAGAAAAATATTTTGCATTTTTCGCCTAATCGTAATATTAAGGGAGTAACGAGACTTTGAGTATCAGTATTTATAATCGTATCTCCCCAAAATATCTGAAACCAAGTGACATAATAAAACTATATTTTTAGCATTGCTAAATGTGGTTGGGACCTTCGAACCAACAGCAGATACTACTTATAATTTCTGCCCTTATCAAAATAAAAGAGGTGGCTGCCCTCTAATTGTATACAACTATTTTACCGTCAGGATTTTCGAACATTTGATGAAGGCTTATTGGGAATTGAGACCTGTGTAACAAATAAGGTCCTCTTGTAGCAACTGTCTAGGACATACCGTTCATGCTAAAACACGTCTGAAAGTTCGCGCAGACATACAGAGCCTAGAGCATAGGCAATCCTGCGAACATCCATGTGATATGTTCAGCGCACTGACGATGGTGGACATTCACTGTAAACAACAAGTACAATAATGTTAACATAGCATATCAGTTTGTTTCTAGCATTCTGCGTACATATCGTAGCTGTTGTGAACGATAATGGTACGTCCCAGGCAGCTGAAACATATGTAAATGGTATTGTATTCGTCATGCTGATAATAAATCAAACACGGAGAATTATGTGAGGTATTACTTGAAAAACAAAATTAATGGTACAATGTCAGTATCAATGTGGTTTCCCCGATGTTTGGCAGCTACAACCACCACGGCGGTCTAGTGGTCACGATGCTTGTCTCCCTACAAGGCGATACGGCTTTGATTACCGCCGGTTGTCAGCCAATTATCACATGTGGGAATCGTGCCGGTACGATGGCGTTGACCGGCGGCTTTTATCGTGGGTCCCCCATTTGCCTTACCCTCCATTCCCAGTGCAACTGCATGTTCACACCATGTCGTCCCTCTCTAGCTCTCAAAATCTTATATGTTACAAGCCGTCATAACCTTCGCATTCATTCTGTCAGTATTCCTACAAGAAATCGTTTATGCTTGTTGCTGATTCTAAAGTCATAAAACGCTTTTACGTTTGTTGTTTTTTGTGGCTGTTAATGTCTTTATTTTTTCATTTGAATACTTGTTTACAGTACAGTGGTATGCTCTGCTATCACGTAATACTTTGTGTTTTAAATGCATCTCACCATCGATCGCTACCCGCACAACTACTTCTGCAACTATACTGTTCGACACACACTCTGTTACGCATGCATGATACTTCTTTAAGGAGTTTGGCGAAACATTTTTCCAAAAGACTATGCTCTCTGAACTCTTTTTGGGTTTGCAATTACAAGAATGCTACAAATTAAGAGAATAGCATGACTTACGACATTTTAAAACGTATAACATGTCCGATTTATTTTTGCATCGTGTGGGGATCCTAAAAGTTTGTGCGAATCAATTACTTTTAAAATCCTGAATTTTGAGAGATTACATGTTTTAGAGAAACAAAATTTATACTGACATTGTACTATTATATATATCTTTTTTTCAAGTATTGCCTCACGAGGTTATTCGTGTTTGGTTTATTATCAGCACGACGAACACAATGCCATTTACACATGTTTCAGCTACCTGGGACCTACCATTATCGTTCACAACTGCTACGATATGTACGCAGAATGCTAGAAACAAACTGATCTGCGACTTTAACATTATTGTACTTGTTGTTTACGGTGAATGTCCACCAACGTCTGTATGATGCACACATCACATGGATGTTCGCAGGTTTGCCTATGCTCTAGGCTCTGTATGTTTGCACGAATATTTAAGTGTGTTTTGAACATAAACGGTATGCCCTAGAGTGTTGCAAAAAGAGGTCCTTTATTGTTACACAGTTCAAAATTCTCAATAAACCGTATTCAATTGTTCGAAAATCCTGACGGTAAAAATGTTGTATGCAACTAGTGGAGAGCCACCCTTTTATTTTCGTAAGGGTAGAAGGTATAAGTTGTATCTGCTGTTGGTTTGAAGGTCCCAAGTATAAGTTGTATCTGCTGTTGGTTTGAAGGTCCCAACAGCATTTAGCAATGCTTAAAGTATTGCTTTTTTATGTTACTTAGTTTCCGATATTTTGTGAAAATTCGATTATGAATTTTTATATTCAAATACTTAATACTCCCTTAATATTTAGATTAGGCGAAAAATGCGAAATCTATTTTCTGTTTGATTTTTCATAAGGAATTGCCTGACAGCGTTTGTCGGTGATATTCCGACTCACCCAGTATGTGTTTACGTTGTTAAATTTATCAGTGACACTATACACATTATTTACTGTCGCGCTAGTTTTAATACCAAAAAAAAAACGTAACATAAACCATTAATTCTTAGTAACGTAGAGAAACTAGAATTACTATTGTTTACTGGCGAGATCATTTTATCGTAGTAATGCTACAACAAGTTCTCATTTCAAAGATGAAAGTACATGTTTCAAATAAGCACTATTCCTAAAGTTATCGCAGCTTTAATTAATTTTAATATGCCACACTTACTGATGTAATTAAAAGTTATATATTAAATTTTAATACAGTTAAAGGCTGTTCAGCTAGGATATAATTTTGGTTGATAGTTAACAGATTAAATAGTACATACTTTTGTCTAGAGATCAGACATTTTATCTGCACCTTTATCATTTAACTAAACCTAGTCAGCTCAGAAGGCACGATTCTCATCTGGAACACGTTTCACACAGAACACAAATTATTTTCTTCTTTAGACGTTTACAACTGATCCTTATGAAGAATGTTTTTCTTCGTGTGTTCAGTCATGTTGGTAACTTGAATGACTCCGAGAGTATCTCGGAAAACTGTTTCCAAGGCTTCTTACCCGCCCTCCAAACTCGGCGGATTTGAAACGATTGCTTTGTAGTAGTTTTGCTTTATGCCAGAAAGCACTTGAATTGGAAATTTTTATTTATTCTTCTGTCCTTGCATCGCATACATGCTGTGTGTGCCATGTGTCGCAGACTTGGGCTTACGAGAGAGCAGAATTGTGTTGTTTGCTCCTTGCCGCGCGGGGTTTGCCGCCTGCTTTCCTCGCAGATTGTGTTGCACTAGAGTGTCCCTGACTGAAGTAGAAGAGACGACACTGCTTTCTTCGTCTAGAGTCTACACTATGACTGTGGCTTGTTGGGTCCTGCATAGAGAACATATATCCATACAGACAGTCGTGCATATAATTATGTCTTACCAAACAACTGCGTAAGATATTATAAATCCAATGTTGGCAGGAAAAATCGCTTGAATTATTACGAAAGTTGCAGCAGTCAAAGATTATTTTAATTTCAATTGTGCAGTCACCGAAAATTGATCTTGTTCGGGTAGAAAAGTTTAATGCAGAAGTATATTGGTATGAGAATAGTTCAATAGTAAAATAAATTATTTTTAATGCCACTTATGCGTAGTAAATTACGCATGTAATAGTAGTTCCAAAGTAGGCTGCAATGTGTTGTGTTTATATACTTAAAGTTAGCTGTAATGAAAATATTCCATTCCACACAAAAATATATTCAGCTCTTTGTAGCATGGGAGGGTCTCACTCCGACGAGTATAGCTAGCCTCTTGCTGTCAACACTTATCTCACTTAGACATACAACACGACACTACATCACTCCAGCCTATCTGGAGGGAAGCTTAAGAGAAGTCCTTCGCGGTGTCAAATTTCCACCTTTGACGCGTGGTAACAGCGTAGTGATAAGAGCCAGTGTCCCGCGCTTGACGAGAAGCATATCGCCTCTATTCGCAGCGCGCCAAACTGGCATGCAAGGTTTCCGTTGTAGTCTTTTTACTATGGGACTTTAAGCGGTGACCACAATATTTTATTTTGAATAATATGAAGTAAAGACCAACGCATGCTTCTCGTTTTGCACTTTACGAATTCAGGTAATATTTTTGGAGTTACAACAGTCTAAAAAAACCCGTTTTTAGCCATTTTGAGAGGCCCGAATATCATGTTTCTAACAAGCGTGCTGCATTTTTGAAAAAATAGAAGCATGGTTTCAAGTGTGTGTTCTTTTCGTAGGTAAACATAATATGAATAAGTTAAGCGGTTTCGCGGGAAAATGTATGCGCGTGACACGCTGCATCTCCGTCCATGCGCCAGTCGAGGACTCCTCTTAATTCCCCCGCCGTTTACACAAACACGTAATTTTATTAAGGGCACCAACCACCCTCCACAGCGTTAAATACGGGTCCGGAGCCCAGCTAAAACTGTTACACGGGCACCGCCGCCGTTCCAACTACTTGAAACTAGATTGTCGGGGTACATTTGACTTCACAAACACCCAGAGAGTTGTATGAACTTCTGTTTCCGGTGTAAGGACACCGCGGCCTCGAATGGCACCCGAGGAAATTGCCCACTCATCAGTCGCACTTGTGTCCTTGAATCCTGTGTGTTTCTGGCTGATGATGATGGTTCCGGTTCCAGAAACTTCGTTTTTCTCTTCGTGTTTGATAAACTACCGTGTTTTGTATCGTCTCATCGCAGTGTCGCATGTTGTTTACAGTTCGTGTCTGATGCACTTGTATGTTTTTCGTCGAGCGATCGTTGTGTGGTATTGTTTTTAACTTTTATGGTTCACATATTTCATGTGTTTGTCATATTGCCGAAGAAGGCCTCAAACCTTGGTTGTTTGTCGTGTTGAAGTCTGGTATTTTTCTTTTTGCATATTTGGCTGTTCTTGGTTTATTTGACCCAGTTCCGTTTATGTAACTTATTCGTTGTAGATGGGTCCTGTTGACTAAGGCAGACTCTTATATTATGCTTCTTATGTTCTCCTTAGTTTTCCTTGGCAGACCTCTACACCCCAAATGGAGTTTGTGCAAAAATGCACATCCAATTGTTCACTTCCTTGCACAACTCTATCAAAGATAATATTTCATATTTGTTTCTCTTGGCACTATTGACAGGAGTAAGTTAGCTGCAAAGAAATACAACTTTACTTTCTTCCTTCTCCCGCCAAAAATGTTTAAAAGGTGTTTGACGTGTAATAAACGTATGTCCTTTATATTTTGTCAAGGCTTCCTCACTAAGAAAACCGTTCATTTTTGTTAAGGAGTAGCATAACAGTTGAGATAAATTTTAATGGAATATATACATAACACGCAATCTCTCAAGATTGTTGGCAATGCTTTGTTTTCCCAGACATATGTGTTTTTGTTTCCATATGATGTAATGTATGATAAAAAATCGAAAGTTCATTAATGTTTTCCAATGTTTATTATTTTTAAAAATTTTACTAACCTAATATTACAAATACGCGGTTGCTTACACGACTCTGAATTTTGTGAAATGTAAATTGTTTATTTGTATACCACGGACATAATTAAGCTTTTATTGCGTTTGAATATGCGCAGATTACATCACTCCCATTCGCTAAACGTAAAACTAAATTTAGCGTTTAAAGAATTTCATCTCAGAACGATGTGAAGAGTGTCGGTACTGGCCGTGGACTTCTTTCCTTAATGTTTAGTGTTGGTATTTGCATAATGCATACTGCATTTTGCAATAATTTACATAATAAATTAGTCGAGAAATTTACATAATAAGTTAGTCGAGAAATTAACAGAATTAGTTAGTCGAGAAATTAACAGTATTAGTTAGTCGAGAAATTAACAGAATTAGTTAGTCGAGAAATTAATAGAATTATTTAGTCGAGAAATTAATAGAATTATTTAGTCGAGAAATTAATAGAATTATTTAGTCGAGAAATTTACATGATAAGTTAGTAGAGTAATTTACATAATAAGTTAGACGAGAAATTAGTGTACACATTCTGAACGTATGTTATACCAGCTACAGGAACATTTAACATGTTTGCTGCTTTCTAAAAATAAATGGAAAGTAGTGGGAAAGTATGGATATTATTTTTAAATATCCATTTGGTAGTGGATTTATAGTATTCTTTGTGTAAACATATGTAAAATAAAAATGTAATCTTCTTACATTGTGAAACGTACGTACATAGGAAACTGACATAGTCTGGGGCGAGAATAATATATTTATCTGACATGAAAAAAATGGGTTAGAAACAAACACGCATCTGCTTCTCTTTCACAACGAGACAAAGACTTTCACTTTTCTATAAATTAATTTACAAACAAGAGCTCGGCAGACAAGCCCTGTCACCCCCTCCCCTTCCCCTCTGAGAGCACTTCACAGCTCTCGTGTTCTTGTTCTCTGCGATTGTACTGTTAGCTCACAATAGAGGGCGCCCATCGCCAGGATGCGCGCAGTTCGACAAATGAAGTCCCAGCACCGCTTCCTCCAGACAAGCCCGGCCAGCGTTGATTTATAACCTTTTTCTCCCCACCATGTCTGTGCTTGTGCTCCCGGCATATAGTGCCGTCCCTGGAGGGTAGGCACCTCCCTCTACTCATTGACGTCCCCTGCAGAGTAGGCACGCCCGCGTTGTTTGGTGTTGTTGGAGGCGGGACAAAGCTAGCACCCCTTCGTCTGTACTACACGTCAGTCAGCAGGAGTAGAGCGTGGCGTGAGAAAGGAAGATGGAATAAGGGGTGTACATAACAACTCGTGATAAAACA
The DNA here is from genome assembly GCA_003012365.1 of Medauroidea extradentata. Classification (NCBI taxonomy): domain Eukaryota; kingdom Metazoa; phylum Arthropoda; class Insecta; order Phasmatodea; family Phasmatidae; genus Medauroidea; species Medauroidea extradentata. The sequence continues at coordinate 60,213 of PNEQ01045589.1, forward strand.
CATCTCATAAGCAGGATAGCTACGAGTATTCAGCACCAGTCCCGCGACATAACATGCCAGTTTGCTGGCGGCTTCCGGCCGTCACTCTTCCGACACACACTCTCTCTCTCTCTCTCTCTCTCTCTCTCTCTCGTGCACTAACCCATAGTTGTAAACATCAGGCATCTCATGCAGACCATTCTCCCAGACGTTGCGGAGATCTACTCAAACAATGTATGGCTCATAAATAACTAGGGTAAGAAATATATCGTGATACCCGACTACCATCATGCAAGAGTCAACAGTCCTGTATATTCTTGAGTCATCACCACTTGTCCATCAGTAGTCACTCACTGTAACAGCAGATGTACAAATATACGAGGCTTGATTATACATACGACAGTGGATTCTACCTTGCAGGTCGTTTAAGCAGCGAATTTTTCCCTTTCCTAATAAAATCTGATGAAATGTTTTGAAAACTTTATATTTTCGTGAACCACTGAGATAACTGAGACGTACAGAAGTAACTTTAGGGATATTTTAAGGTATTTTCTAAGACACAGGAGCCGTAAATGTAGTATTATCCTCATATGACGAGATTACAGATTTTAGTATCATAGGTCAATAGTCGTAGTATTTGTGAGGTGTCTGTTGAAGAAACATTAATTTTTACAATTCATTAAGAAAATTTCTGATAGTTGTAGCTGGACGTTGTTTGGTTTTCCTTGGATTCAGAGATATGAAACTAATAGTTTTATTTTGTATTTAGAAATAAATAACTCTGCTCGACTGGTAATATATGTGATTTAAGGTAGAATGTTTTCTCATGTTCCCGTTTTCATATTTTCAAATTAACTTATATCTGAAAATTTGACGTAGTATTTTGGGCACAGGTGAGAATTGAAACAACTGTATAATACAGTCACTTTCTTAATTGGGCCTCGACTTGTTCCACATTTCCTGGAGTCTGATCAAAGAGTAAAGAAGCAACTGAACGAAGGCCAATATTTTGGAATCACCTTGTCAGCGAGCAGCCAATGAACAGATGAAGTCTGCATGTTTACTCAGACATTCATGGAGGCTATCCTACAATTCAACGAACCAGTGTAATTTTCGGGTATCTACAAATGAATCATACCTAACATCTTGACTTGGGCAGAAAATGTGTGCCAACCAATGTGATTTGTAGAAGAAATGCACATACTTTTGGAATCTAACTTATCTTAAAATGATATCAGTAAATTTTTTGGTATCTAACTGTAGGCCACTGCAAGTTCTTTCCCGTCTTTACATGAGTTTTATATATATGACGTGAGTTCCTGCTCGCAATAAAATTTGGTTCTTTCTTGTGTGTGCTCGCGCTAGGGTTTCTGTCAGGAAAATATAAATTTGGGAAAAAAAATTGATGCCGTTGCTATGGTGGGGTTAGGGAGAGGGATTAAAGAGGCACCATTTCGAGAGGGTGGTAAAATTGGGTACCCAAAACTTTTACTGATAAATGTTAATGTTGAAACTGTCTCTAAAACGACACAGATGACCCTTATCATCAATATTCATCGCTTATAACATCAATATTCATCGCTTATAACATCAATATTCATCGCATAGAATTATAAAACAACACTGCTCTTTTAAAAGTTATTCTAGAAAACTTATAAAAAGTTGTAACGCACCTTACAATCTTCAATGTTATTATTCGTTTGAATATTATTTTACATGAAATTTGACTTGTTAAAACATTTGATAATAAACATTTACTATTTTTTTTCAATATAGTTATTTATTTTATTTTATTTTTTTTAATTTTATGAAATGGTAGAAAGAATAGAAGCACACATTCTAAACACATCATCCTAATAAATTTAAAAACTGGCGAAAACGTCAGCAGTACAACTTGTAATTAGTGAGTGAGAGACTTTGACCAGCGCTCAACATCGAGGCCATTAGCGCTGGAGAGCTGTGTACATGAGGTGTGTACATGAGCAGCGCCGGAATGAAGGAGCGGGGGAAACGAGAGATCCCTGAGAAAACACGTCGACCAACGGCATCGTCCGGCATGATTTTTACATGCGAAAATCCGCGGTCAGACCCCGCCTGGAATCGAACCCGGATCGCCTTGGTGGGATGCGAATGGTCTGACCATTTGGTCACCGCGGCGCCCTGCAGCTAGTACTATACATTAATATTTGCCAACTCAATTTGTCAAATACATTTCTTGATAAGTTTCTGGTAAACTGTTTATGTCACCGAAATTTAGAACCTTTTATTAAGTCCTAATAATTCATGCAAAAAATCCACCACTCTGCTAAAATGTTTGCTCACAAAGTTTACAAACCTAGTATTCCAAAATTGCATTTTGTGAATTTCATACAGGGAGTTCTAAATAATTCAAAATTAACTAAACACATTTAACTTTAATCTGTTTAGTTAAGGTCCTTTATTACGTGCGTTTAAAGACTGATGTATTACGCGTGTTTCCCTTGGGGTATTAGTTCAAATTCGAATTTTTCTCAGTTCAATAATATTTTATTAATTATGTGCTTATTCGAAAAAATAGCAATAGTAGAATAAAACTTTACACGTGGATGCATTATCAATTCGCAAGTTCATCTGTCTACACGATATATCGTTCTATTGTATTCATGGGCACTGTTATACTTCATCAGATCTCGTCCCCAGTTTATCAAAGTACTGAAGACACGCTATTTTGTGTTTCCTGATGTTTCTAGGCTATGAGTTTATTGAGCGTGTCTAGTATATTTTCATCCAATCGCAAACATTCTAGGAATAAAATAATAGTCCATTAAGCCTCGTTACAAAAATAAATTCGCAAATATATCCGTCCCTAATATTAATTGTAGCCACACGATTTTCTCAAAACCAGTTATCCACGTGTTTGTTTCAGTGTCTTACGTGTACACCTGCAGCTCAACTTCATTATTATTGGCAGAGTGTTTCTGTGCAGATATGTTATTCATTTGACTGTGTCAATCAGTACACGGATAAATGCCACACAACACGTCTGTGATTTCAGAGGTTAACCTCCACACGCTGTATGTTAAGGCATCCAATCACTGGCACAAAGCAGAGATGCAGGTGCGTACGCAAGACACTGAAACAAATTGCTGCGAAAATATTTTCGCTAAAACTACCGGGCCCTACTAATTATATTACACTTTGCCTGAACTTGGACTGTAGAGAACTAGACCGTGCTAAATAACCGCCATTCAATCACACAAGTCTTACGACACTAGACTGTTCCGCTAAAACTACCGGGCCCTACTAATTATATTACACTTTGCCTGAACTTGGACTGTAGAGAACTAGACCGTGCTAAATAACCGCCATTCAATCACACAAGTCTTACGACACTAGACTGTTCCGGAGGATTCCATTGGCTGACAAGAATCTAGCTGATTTCCAACATCTATAGTTGTTAGATGATAATCACGGCTTTGATTTATACAACACATTTCCAGAGCTCAATACAAGGCAGAAATGAACCACCTATTGATATTAATAGGTTTTCACTACCACTGGCCCTATATTACTGATTGTAGCCTTTCTATTGGTCGATATTACATGAGACACGCAATATTGGAGTGTGCAATAGTGTTCGGAGTTGGCTGTAACCCACTGAGAAATTCCCAACATACTTTAAATTATGTGTAAACAAACTGTGGTATTTTCATCAACATATACATTTCGTGTATTTATTGGAGAACCCTATTATTGCTATGCCTGCGGAGTTCTGGAAGAACTGGGCGAAAAATGACATATTTTTACAAGTTTTGCTTCTGATCTTTCCCCAGAAATACTCAGCTGTATTCTGCACATTGTTGAGATTGTTTCAGCGACATTTTTCTTAAGCTTTAAATTTTTTTTCTGTTTAAAGAATATATTAGTAACTTCTAAGCAAAATTACAAAATAATTGTGTTAATTTACTTCATAAATATTAAATAATTAACATATTAACAACGTCCAACGTCCTACACTGAATGAAGTTAATTTTTATGGCATAACAAGTGCATGAAACATTTTTTTACATTGAATCACATCGCACAATGTAATATATAACTACGTCCTAATTGCGTACTGAATGTTGATTATAATTCTTAATAATTTACTATGTCTGTAAAAGTCATTATAAGATGCACATTAACAAGGCAACAAATTGCAACTTCTGAATGTAGGCTATATTGCTATATTTAGAACATTTTAATTTTTATTATTGCGCAAATACATATTCTAAATACCTTTGGATTTGATCTTACTCTTTATTCATAGTTGTATTATAAAAAATCACAAAAATGTACAATAAGATACCATCGTAACAAATCATCTCAGTTTCTTTAATCAGGGGTAAGTCAAAATTAAACCCATTGACTTAAATCTATAATATGAAAAAATGTATTGTTATTCGTTAATAACACGGTATCTTCCAAGATATTTGACCTATAACAATAAAAGCAAAATGTGGGTAATGATGTGTTTAAATATTATATTTAGCAACAATCAATCTATTCGTTCATGAAATAAAAGTACAAAAACAATGAATTTATGTAAAATCATCGAAATTCTTGGCGAATATTTACAGACCATGAGTCAATTACATTTATGACACATTACCTTACTTGTTGTGTGTAAAAAAAAAGTATACAATTTAGAAAAACTGTTCCTCACATACGTCGTGTAATCACAAATGTTCAACAGAGCACTATTTAAAAAAACTGAATACAGTTCGAACAAAACACATAAATCTTAAGTCGCTCTATTATACATGGGCCGAAATTTGGACTGATAGTTCTTAAGATATCCAATGTGATCAATAAATCTTTAAATGTTAATAATGTGGATAGTATGAATAAAATATTAAATGCATTAAAGTTACGGTAACTTTCTTAGTAGGAAATATTAAATGTGTACCGATTTTGATGACATGCTGAAGAAGGGTTTATGAGATATTTCTTGTGATGAAAGCATATTCAAACGGTTGCAATTTTTAAGATATGAGTAAGTCTCAAGCAAGAAAAACTTAAAAGTCTTTCGATCTATGTAGGCTACTGTATGTGTAACTAGTTTTACGAAATTTGATCCACGGGTTCAAGGGTTATTATGGAACACACAAACACAACCAAACACACACAAACACACACAAACAGGAAAGTTATCACATAAGCAAACTGAAAACTAAAAAGATTCTGGGAGTGTTGAAAGTATTTAATTAAGTCATTTAGTTTAAAGTAAACAAAATTACACGACAGTTTGAAAATTTTTAAAGAAAGAAAACTCCTGCGCATTTTCATGTTCGACAAATACACTAGTGACACATACGTCTAAGAAAAAAACTGTCTCAAAATAAAAAAAATATGTATAAAACGACACAAATTATAAAAATAGTCCTTCGACGACAAGAAATGTGACTTTAAGTGAACCACGATATGTTCCACGCTTAAACTGTTCATCTGAGTTTTCTTTTGTTTCATCTCTGTTGACATACATAATTGCTCTTGTCTTTTGAGGATTCATAACTGTGCTCGTCCATTTGTCGCCATTTTTCATACACCCTATCTTGACTTTATTACTTCTTTAGTTTTTCGTTTCGTCTTTCTTGATAAAACGACCGTATTCAGTTCTCAATAAATTTGCAAATGTTTTTAGTGTAGTCTTTCTTGACGAGACAACATTTCTCTATAGAATGACACGTGTGTAATCATAAATGTCACCAGTTAATGTTGGTTTTTCTTTTCCTACTGCGGGGTTTTCCTGCAACTCGACTTCATTCAATCGCAACGATGCATGTGGAAAGCAATGATACAAATTACTAAATAATAAACCACTGCAGGACTCTTTCAAAGACTACAATATTTGTCATTTTTTGGCAATTATAGGAAACGTTTGGCACAAAACTCAAGCAGCCAACCATCCAAGCTAATATTTTCGCAAGAACACTTCTGTTTTAGGAAAACTTTTAATGAAATCACTGTACATGTAAACTTCAGTCATGATTTCTTTTGATTTTGAATTTCTTTGATAATCATCAAATTTTAATTTAATTTGAAATTTTATTTTAGATTTATTATTGTTTCGAAATATGAGGCTGCAGAATTTTGTATTCCACAACATTACTCATAGACCAAAATACATAGGCTAAATAATAAAGTTCGATTGCATTCGTTTGAAAATAAAGGTGAAATAGCCGTAATAATGTTTTGGAATACTTTCATGTGAAAAAAGTCTAACTCAAATGACAGATTTAGCCGTGAAAAAAGTAATTTGATGTAAAAAGGGAGTAATACGAGATAATTTTTCGTTAATTTGTTTCTGTATTTATACATTAAGAACACACGATTTTTAAAGCAAAATATGCTATGTGTGCGTGCGTGGGTGGGTGTTTGTGGGTGTGTGGGTGTGCAGAGAGAGAGAGAGAGAGAGAGAGACCTATAAAACTAAATTTGAATGAAATACCTACGAGTTTTATAGCTCCCTTAATAAAGTTGTTTACTAATCACAAATATACAACTTCATTTTGCCAAATATTTGCCACAAAAACGATAGTTTATAATTAAAAAATGATTTGCTTTGTAGTTCATTTATATTTTATGTCAACGGTAAAAAATAATTAATATTTTTATGAAACAAATGTTTTAGATCTTTTATATATTTAACTTAAGATATGCATCAACACGTGCATTGCTTTGGTAATGGGTATTAAAAAAGCCTTTGTTGTTATGTTCATTTCAATACTTTTTAACATAAGTTTCTATTACGTAAACGCCAATTTTCTACAGAAGTCCTGTGACTTTTATCGTGATTATGAAGTTATAAAGTTTTGAACGTAATATTGTTTTAGATGTTTCACAATTAGGAGCTGGTAATGTTCGCGATAAGATATACTGCACCACTTCGCTCCAATATACACATTCAACGGTGCTTCGTGGTACCGGCTGCGTGTATTTGTGTAGAAACGTCAGTTATTTCATTAAGCCAATCAGAACAAGTTTACTGGGACACTATACGTCTGTAATTAGCGGGTATAACCACTAGATGCTGACAGTTTCACACTTTAAATCATTGACCACGAGTCAGTGTCGCAGGTTGAAAATAAGCCATCGTAACAAGGAGTAGAAAATATTACCTCTAAAACAACCTGTTCGTACAATTACTATGTGTGTTACAGGGTAGCATATCTTTAAACTATTAAAAATAATTCAAAATTGTCCGTTCTATTTTACATTGTAATGAAATACATTCTTCTTATTTAAAAAGTTTGATTAGTTGTAACTTTTAATAACCCCTATCCTAAAAGCGCAGGATCTTAAAACTATTACATTGCTTTAAATAATTGTCGAGCTAAGATAAGTAAATTCCTTGCAAAGTATGTTTTCCGGTATGTAATATTGTTAAATATTATAACAAGCAAATTGTAAGACAGTCTTGAATAAAGGCTTCGAATTAATTTGTAGACCTAAGTATTTCTTATTCAAAAGATACATTGTCTTCCTAAATTTTGAGAAATGTAAGTTAGATATTTATGCAATACATGATTTTGGAGTAGATTATACGAATATAATATTACTTATACATTATATTTGTTCCTGTTAGTTCTGAGAGTGAATTAATTCCTGGTGTAATGACTCGCCTAGACGAAGACATAAAGTTTCCGCAGGTGTTTAGTTCAACAAACTTGCCGCACGTATTTAAACACTAGTTCTGGGTTGGGGCGATAATGAAACACGGCACAGTAGATAATTGAAGGGGACAGCAAACAGAGGATGACGCTGAGGAATGTCCGCGAGCGAATAAACGCGGGATGTGAAATAACTGTGTGGAGCTGGAGAATTTGCTTGACGTCTGAAGGGATAGGGGGAGTTCCTTTGTGGGAGCCATGACGTGTGGACACCAGTCTCTGAGAGACAGTTGGTGAAGGAAGGAGAGAGAAAGAGAGAAGGATAGAGATATATCCTCTGTAACGGACCTCGGCTCGCACCGACCAGGACAATAAATGTTCTTCATCCTGTATTTATGGGCCGGGGATTGGATTGGCCGGTGTTTGAAGGCTTCCCTGCTCTCGCTATCGTAGCCGTCGATACGTACGACACTCGGCGACAGTTGGCAGTGTACACTCGCCCAAATTCTACGTCATCTTCCTCATGTAACATGCAGTGTGTGTCTTTCCTTTCCTAGTGGCGGTTTTTTAGCGGTCTGTATGAGCTGTCAGAAATTTATAATTAATTCTTTAACATTAAATTGCTTTGGTACATTAACAAACTTATTATTATCGTTACGTACTAATTTTTATTAACATTGTTTCATTCATGTTTAGTTTCTGTGGTTGTATTTTAACAATAAATCTACTGTAAAATAAACATACTAACTTTTTAACTATTACATATTAAATCCTTTCCTAAAGTTATATTTAACCTTACTGTTGGACTGAGAATAGAGCTGTCTTAATGTTTTTAGTTACAAACAAAATATATCCTAAATATCTAAGTTTAATGTACACTTATTTTGATTGAAAAACATTTCCAAAAGTGTTTCAAAAGCTTTCTCATGTCAAAAAGACATATTCTTTGGAAATGGCTTTCTAGTCTACTTCCCGAAGGAACCGTCATGTGTCTTTGTGTCCCTAAAAACGAGCAAATACACGTATAGTACTGTGTAAACCGACTTTATATTTGCATAATCTTCTTGCAACTGCCATGTTGATGCTTTAACAATGCCTGACATTTGAACATTTTTGATCACGTGACCTATCAGAGGTAAACTTTTCCAAAAATATAATTAAACTGGGTATGCTTAAAGAGACTTGAATTGTATTATTTTTGTTAATGCCATGTACGTATTATTAAAATGTTGGCCATCTGAACATTGCTTGCTCACATGACATAACTAAAGAATCCATGAACTGAATTTTCATCAAACTCATTCCACATGCACTTAGTACAGCGACTTAAAAAGTCTCGCGAATTTTGTTCATTCTCTATTCCGTTTTTGAAAAAATGGGGACCACTTGATACTTATTTATGTTATTAAAAAAATCTGAGGAATTGTTTTTCAAATTATTGTCAAACTTGGTGCTAAGTAATGTTTGTTTACTGATATATATTCGTGCTGTCTTTAGAAATGGTCATCTCTAAATTTCCATCACTTCACTAAAAGAGTACATTAACTGCAATAAATGCATTTCAAGAACTACGTAATCGATTGTAAGCAATATTAATATTTATGCACTTCACTATCCACACATTCATTTTTACTAGTCTTCACTATCGAATGCCTACAACGCTAGAAGGTAAAACCAGGTTAAATTAACAATATGCTTCGATATTCGTAGATCTTCGTGATCTATTATAACTTGCAGGGTATATTTGCACTCACCTTAGAATTTGTGCTTCTAAAGCAAAGAGTTACGTACTTAAATTGAGGTCTGGCAAGAGCAAAAAAATTTTATGTGCATTTTCGGGTTTTATATACATCTTAGGGCAGCCAACCCTGCCTTTGTTTCACGAAAAGAGATTTTAATATCGATCAACATTTAGGTTTATGTTCACGATCCACAAACCCATTATTCCAAATATTGCGCTTTAATGTCATTTTCTTTTTAACATTTTACATTCTAATTTTGAGAATCGCAATGTTCACAATCTATACATTTCAACATATAAGGGTAGTAAATGTCGCACAAACGTTCTACATATTTTATCGTCAGCTATTAACCTCACGAAATTTGCTCTTAAAACTACCAGACCTGTAGCGTCTTATAAATCTTCTTGACGTTACATAACGTCACATGCATCTTAAACTGCATAACATACAAACATCTGAAACATTCTTATAGGGAATTAAGGTTTCTCTAGTGTCTAGAACGGGTAATGGTATAGGCGTACGTGAAAAAACATTTGATCGATTCAAGTCGATGCATAAAATTATTGAGGTACGTTAAATATATTTAACGTAACGAAAATCCTCAGTACTGAATGCAAATATAACAAGCTTTCTGTCTGTAAATATATTATGAAGTAATAAAATTCATATTATGAGTTTCGGTTGTTAAAATATATAACGTACTATTAGCGCACAGTTTATCTGCTAAAATACTGGTTTAATACGCAAAATACCAAAACACAAATACTTCTGCTTTGTTCATTAGGCAAAATTTCAATTAATTTATTTAATTTACTTTGTTACCAGTTTACAAGCTAAGTACGGGAATGTAAAAATGCCACATTTTAAAAATGTATAGTCTCTTGGAACCTGAAATTATGTACTATTTCCAGTTAATTAACAAACATGTAAATTTACACCTGTAGTGCACTTCATCAATGAAAAACACAATCTTATTTGCTTATTCATATAGATAACAGAAAATACTTACCGTACGTTCCAGAGTGACTGTCAAATTATTGTATCTGATACCATAATTTTAAATTTCCTTAAAAACGCATAATAATTGGCAATATTAAACAGCCTGGTAGCTAGTTTTTTCAGTTCTGTTTAGTTTCCACTAGCTAATTCCGGAGGTACATTTTTCCTCATAAATGAAATTAAATGTTTTACATGTGAACTCACTGAAATATCAAAGTTATTAGCAAAGTTAATACGCCTATTTTTTCGCATCGTCGGTGCAAAATATTCCAAAAATTTTGAATATTTTACGTGGATCCGAAAACATTGAATGGCACAGTAATGTATTCATGTTATGCTGACTTATAATATGGTTACCTACTATAAAACAGTTTAGTCAAATAAAGTTTGGATTGTACTCTATCATAATATTAAATTTGTACATAAACCGAGTGTGATAAAATCCTGTAAAATTGTTCCACATACATTTCTTGTGATCAAAAATTGTTGAATTGCAGCCGTTATGAAAATATGAACACGGCAGTAACAAAATTCTTTAAGTCACATTGCCTTTGTAAGTTATGTAAGTGCAGTACATCTGGCGAATGTCTAATTCCTTGTTTCTCAGATATTGTGTCATACAAGCCCAAACTACAACATTCTGCAGCTTGAACAAAATATATACTTTACGCACAAAATACACTAAGTCGTCACTTTATCACGTGATGTATGTTTATATAGGCTAAAAATATTTGAAATTAGTTTCTCTGATATTTCGTATAATCAAAAATATTTGTATAGCTGCCGTTTTGAATGAACACTTAATGAACAACGTAAATTAAATTCTATCCGAGATTGATGAGACGCGATCTGAGAGTTGAGTTTTTATAGGACGCACACATAAACACACAATCCGACAGTCACGCGGACAGAAAAGTAAATTAACAAGGCTACTTTTTCACTTGGAATGTTGGCTAAAACATATATATCATATTGGAGTTTGACGGTATAAATGTTGAGACAGGCCATATCAGTAAAATTATATTCTCTAATACAGTAATCGAACGTAAATCATGGACCACTTACAAAGTAGCGATAATGAATGTCATTGTTCACAGAACAACTCATGAAGTTCATGTCTTAGTGCATCATCTAACTTACAACTGGCTGACACGTTTGAACACACCTACCCTTTAACAGATGATTCATACTACACTCGGTGTATGTGTGTGATATCGGCTTTTGATCACAAAATGTGTCTCTGCTGTGTGATATCTGTATCACATGGAATGCGATGAGTGTTTTCCAGCTGGCAGATGGGGCAGTCCTTTGATGTGAAATCAACGTGCTGGGCTTTCTAAGCAATACAGATTACTTTCATAGACGAGGCTGCATTAATTTCATTCATTTAAATGAAGTGACAATAACTTGCTGTTTAAAATAGAAATTTGTGAGTCCATGTCATGGAAAAATCGCAGAAATGATATTTTTGGTATTGTATATACACACCTTGTGTTCAGTTTTGCAAGAATTTTCATTCCAGCTTCTAAAAGTGTGTGTCCAGAAATATCACACAGATTTTTAAGTCTATTTTGAAGTCGTTCGCATCTTGGTGTTCCAACCAGCTGTGTCTCAGCCTGAAGACGGGGATAGATCGCAATCCCCGAAACGTTGCTTTTTTTCGTTGGTTGTAACTTGTGTTGTGTTGTCTCCTGTCTTGTGTTGGTTGTTTACTGTATTTTGTCTATTTACATCATTTTTCATTTTGGGAATTTGGTTCTATATTGTGTCTGCCGGTGTGTCTGGGTGTTGTGTAGATTTTCGACTGAATTCGATCTATAGAATTCTTTTCTGTTTAATATAAAAATAATTTTGAAAAAAAAATTGACAATTCTTCTCTGATTGGTTTTTTTTTTTTTTTTTTTATTTTTTGTGTGTGTTTTATATTTGGTTTTTCTTGCTCGTTTTCGTACTTTGTTATTCAACACAGGTTTTGATCACAAAAACACGGGCAATGGCGTATGTTTACAAACCAATAACTTCTATCTAATTTGATAATTAATAACAGCTTGATTGAACAAAATAAAGTAAAAATATGAGAGTAAATTCACCACATTTATAATGAATAACGCAAGTATAGCCAGGGGTGGGGGAAATGCTGAGTGTTCATATATATATATATATATATATATATATATATATATTTATATATATATATATATGAGCTAATCATTCACTATCATTATTAATGAATGCTGCAATTTCTTTCGTGTTTTAATTATCTGTTTATTTTTTGTTATTTAATGATTTGAGGTGATGTGGCGTTTCCTTATCAATAGTTGTATTATTCTCATCATCACATAATTATTTTAAAAAAGTAGTTGATATCCGCTGTAAATAAATTAATCGGTAATGGAATGCATTGATAATTTAGTTTTTCTCCTCAGTAATTATGCCCAGAATAGGACTAATACATAGGCTACGGAGATTCTCATAACGTGAAAGATCAGTTATTAATTAATATTAAATATATTTCAATTATTACTTCGCAATACTTTTATAAGGAAAAATATGAACTTGAATTTAACTATTCCTGTTAACTGCCATGAAACTTTGTTAAGACTAACATCACAAAAATTAAAACTGCCCACTAAAGTGCCGATTCTAATTTATGTTTAGACCATGTTAGTAAGTTGGCATAGTATTTACATTAGTCGGTGTTTTAAAATGTTTCTTAATAAATCCCTTTATCGGGATTACGCCAAATTTTAACACTTCTTTGTGGATTTAGAATTGTATAGTTTAATTTTTTGTACGTGTATTTGTATAAAGTTTCCGTGTTTTTATTTAACTTTACAATTATTTATGTGTAAATATTGCGACACACTCTCACATTCCGAAATATTTCTTTCAAAACTGAAGCCCTGTTTCGTTTCCAGATTGCCTCGTGTTTCAAATGTTCAATTGGATGATGCACTAGTTCGTCCCCGAGAGAGTAATTGATTAATTTTTGGACTCACGTTACATGGTTAGTCTCGCAGGTTTTTCTTTATAAAAAACTGCTCCTGTGGCACGATGCTGCCGGGTGTTTGGGCAGTGATGTTGTTTTGTTGGGGAAGGGGGGAGGGAAGCGTGGGGATCGCAAGGGAGTATGGGGAGTTTTCAATGAGGGACTTGCGGACTGACACCCCTGAGGACACTGTTGTTGTTGCGGGTTGCCTACCATGCAGTCCTTTCCCATGAGACCAATCACTCTCTCTCGCCAGCCGACCAGCCCAGTGTTGCCATACATACACAGCGTATCTCCAAATTTCCACATCAAAACCACACACACTGTAGTGTGCTGTATACATAGTGATCGTGTGCTTTCTAACTGAGTTTTATTATTTGTTTAAATACTTCCATATACACGGAATTTTGTTCCATACGGTTCACGTTCTAATTCTGAAATAAATTAAGTTCGTATTTGGCTTGTTTAAATAATTGACAGCCTACATTAAGTACGTGGATTAACTGTAATGTTTTAAAGTGATTACAATGGTCCATAGCTAGGGACATGTTAAAGTCAAGTTATTGTTGTCAGAGACTCACCTTCCAGACTGTTGTAAGTCTATTTGACGTCTCCCGTTATCAAGATGCGGAGAATACTTCTGGTCAACAATGAAAAGTTCAAAGTAGGCAGAGCAATCTTCAATTAAACCATCATGCACTCGAATTTCATCACATATAGACTCATAGCCAATGTAAACAAAGCTTGTGTGCTCTGGTATGTACTCGTACTCTGGTATGAGCTTGTGCTATGGTATTTACTTGTGCTCTGGTATGTATGTGGTACTGAGGGCTTAACTGTTGCCACATAAAATCGAGAAATTTACGGGTCCGTATCTATTTCTTTACGAAATGACTACGAAACAAATATTATAATTTGGGGCAATTTCAAAGCTATCACTCCCCGATATACTACCGAAGATAGCAGTAAGAGTCACGTCAGATAAATGTGTTGAAATATTTAATTATCGTGAGTACACACATGAGAAAGCCAAATGAAAATTTTCGCACAAGGGTCTGTTGCACTATCTACACAGATGATGCCTGGACCAGTTCCTCTTTATTTTTTTTTTCTGACGCTTCTCACAGTGTTTCCAATCCTATATCGAAACAGAAGTTTGAAAGCGTCGATTAAATGCATATTGTGACGTGCACTCGCACGTAGCCCATACTTGATTTCTTATCATACAATAATTTCAAATTTTTTGTTTCCTTTAATTAATATTTTTTGTTGTTTTCAACAATTTATTCATGCTAACTTAATCAGGTGTAAGGATGTATACGGCGGGATCAAACATTTTAATTGGTGATGCTGGAAGAGAAATAGCGGTAAAATTTTATTCAAAATTTAAATGATAACTGTTAAAACAAGATGAAAGTAGTATATTTTACAGGTCATTTTTATCTAATTTATTTTGTGTTTGGACTCATTTTAAAGAATTTTAAATTTTGAAAAATTTTTCTAAGTAACTTTTTCTTATATTTTGCCTCTTTTGGATTTTGAAAATTTCAAGTAGACTCTAAGCTCGTCTCCTCTAAGATGGGATTTATCTGGCAGGCAGGTCAGAGTTCAGACGCTTGGAGGCGCAGAGATATGCCAGCTGCAACTGAGTGAGCAGCCCAATAGGTCTTCATCGAGGGTGTTAGTGCTGATAGTGCCGAGCGCAGCACAACTATGAAGAGGTGGTGATCCGTGACACATTGATGACGCAGCATATCCCCAATTAATAAACTAATAATTATTTAGCTGTTATTGTGGAATAAAACGCTTTGCAAATTTGTCAGTAACTATGTTACATACATTTCTTCCATAATAAATGTCAATTAACCAGTTTTCAAACAACTTGGGTCCCGTTGTATCACTCCGCCGCTCGGACGAGCAAGTCCGGATGTCTGGCCAGGAAAGTTAGTTGTCGCAGGTCGGAGCTTGTAGACGGTGGCCGGGAGATGGCCTGCTATGTTTGCAGTCGAGGTGTCATGGCGGGGGAGACAAGAGGTGTAAGGGAGCGCTGGCGCGGG